>JANHGN010000616.1:252331-264209 GCA_024605025.1 Megaceryle maxima | reverse complement strand
AAGTTATCCCTGAAAAATTCTTTTTTTTATATCTAAAAGATTGCATAATAACATCTTAACTAAAAATTTAAGATTAAAAAAAAAAACAACCCAAGAAACAAAAAACACTAACAAATATAGAAGAGGGAGATCAGGTTTTTATGAAATGACATGTTTTCCTCTTTAAGAAGAGAAGTATCTATGTATGGATCACATTAATAGTTCGGATGATTGTTCACATAGACTGTATTTCTTATGTGTGGACTCTGAATGTTGTGGTGTGATTTGCTCTACAGTGTCATGTAAAAGCAGAATGTGAAGTAGATAGCTACGTTAAATGGAGATTTAGAGCTCTAGTAGAACTCATCATGATCTATCTTTAAAGGTGATACAAGTTTTGTAGGAGAACACAGTCAAACCCTTCTATGCAAACTGCTATTTTTTATTCTTGCAGCAACCCAGGAGATCCAAAAGCTTTATTAAGTTAGTGGAGAACGTCTCTGTTGTGGCATGGACTCACAATGTGTTTGTTAAGGACGCTTGGCCACTTTATGCTAAGACATCCTTGACGTTGCTCTAACTTTTACTAGTGGATTACTGATACTTCTCGAAGAGTGCAAAGGTGATTAGTCAGCCACCTTTGACCCCTCTCTTCATTTGGCCTCTGCAGCTGAACTTGACAACCCATATCTGATTTCACGCGCCTGTAGAAAGAAACATTTGTGAATGGTAAGGCAGGAGCTGTGACTGTCTCAGTGCGGTGTAACAGAATCTATTGTTATGGGGTGTCACAGAGTAACAGTGGTTTCTGTTTTCCAAATTGTGTTGTCATAGTTTGTGAGCATTTCATGCAAATGTTATATTTGTTGAATTGCCAGAATCTTCAGCACGTGACTTTTGTTTCAGAGAGTAACTGACATGCACATGTTCACAGTGATTTGTTGATCGCGCTGTTTGTTTTCTATGTTAGGCACATGAATCATATGATGAAAGTTTATTTTCCCTGACTGAATGGTATGTCATTAGTGAAAATTGTCTACATAATGATTTTTGATATAGTGAAGTTTTGGTTTATTGTTTGAGGGTTGTTTTTTTTTTACAGGAAGTAAATTTTAAAATTTTCTTCACTGATTTATTTTGTCTCTGAGATACTTAGATACTTTCTTGATCTTTACTGTGTGTACTTTTAATTGTTGGGTTGATCAGTTGATAATCTTCCTTCTAAGGATGAAAAATGAACCTTTTCCTTTCTTTCTTCTGAGGAGATAAACTAATTGCTGAGAGCTTCATTACTTCTTTCCTAAGAGTGTGAAACAGAACAAAAATCCTTCCCCAAAATCAAACCCATATGGGATATCGGGGAATGTCAATGGAAGAAAAGTGGTACTTTGATAGCATAGGCTATTAACATGCTGGTGTTTGTCATATCCTTATAGCTGTAACATTAGATCTCTCTGATGAGAGGAAAACATGGTCAGAATCCAAATCGAAAGTCCAGGAATGCAGTGTATGGCATGGTCCTTTACTGGAACACAATTCTATCAAAATGGAATAATCAATAATTGAGTATAGTTTGTATTAACGAGTTAATAAAGTCTGGGTTTTACAGATATGTTGCATTCAGAAGAACAATAAGTAGTAACCGAGTGTCTCACAAGCATGAGAACCTCTGTAGAAAGGCGCCTGTCCTCAGAAAGGGTGGAGGTCTGCCTGTATGTACTGAGAACTGATGCTCAAGCTCGATTTGTGTTGCCTATACATGCTAGTAATATATATTTCACTTTATAACTTGTAATGGGATATTAGTTTCCATATATAAGTTGCATATGTGCATGACAGGATTATGTAGCTTAATGTTCTAATAAGTTGGGATGATGTGCAAAACTTTGTTCCTAAAAAAATTAAAAATAAGTATTTTCCTGCCCTCCCAGGAGGAATCCTTAATCACTTTGAGTACTTCATCACCATTTGCATGGCTTATCTATGAAGTGCCCAGCATATGTTTTTATTTTAAAATATAGTTATGTGCTATATCTCTCTCTCTGGAGATATTCAAAACCCATCTGGACGTGTTCCTGTGTGATCTAGTGTAGGTGATCCTGCTCTGGCAGGGGGGTTGGACTGGATGATCTTTCGAGGTCCCTTCCAGCCCTTGACATTCTGTGATTCTGTGTGCTGTAGCAAAACTGAAGGAGGAGGAGGAGGTGGCACTGGCACTGAAATTGGATTGCCTAGTTTACAGTTGAGGAGGAGGGAGCATAGCATGCAATCAAGTGTATTTCCAAATGCTGTTGTCATGGTCAACCTCTAGCAATGGGTGGTGGTGTCCTTCTTGTTGCTTGACGATGTCATATTCCTTATACATTAAGTACATCTGGTATATCAGGGTCTGCATTAGTTTTATTTCCTATGCTCTTCCCAGGATTGTGCTTAAATTCTTTTGTTGTCCCTTTTGCCATGACAACTATTATTACTACTGCACTTAAGTGATTATGAATTTTGAATCTTTGTAACAGCCTGCCGTGGTAGGTACTAAATTGTTGTTCTGATATACATGTGTCTTTTAGATAAAGCATGTTCATGGCACTTCTGGACGTGGCACTTGCTGCTATTTTGTTTGACTATGGCTTGCACCTTCTCCATTCTGCAGTGTTGAACCCATTCTGTAACTTGGGTTTCTATGTTTGAAGTTATTGGAATAAAACTAATGGCATTGTGAATACATCCCAGATTGTTGCACAACTACATTTTTCTAGACGCTGTGCTACAAAGTGTGGCTAAGGCAGGAAGTGGCTTGATGGCCAAAGGTAGTGGTGGCTTCAGTGATGGGAGGAAAATGTTGATGTTCTAGGCTTTTCCATACTAAACAAATGCTAACGTGCTGTTCAGGGAAATCAGTAATATGACGTGTAATTAAACACTAAAAGATAGTCACAAATAAAAATGCAATAATGAAATCAGAATCTAGCATTCAGTTCTCCATCTTTCTTCATAGTTTGCGGATGCTTAAAAATATTTTGTGTGTGTGTGACCAGTGATACTAAGTTTACTGATTCCAGTTTGTATTTTGAATACTACAAGGACCAGGTGTCAGTTTGGAGATTTTGGTACAAGTTTGCATCTGTAAATATTTCAATAGAATCTTTTATGTAGCTTAGCATATTAGGGCTTCAGTATAAATTAGGTGAGTTGAAGCAAAGTCTTGCTTTCATGTAGAATTATTTCATTAGTGTCATTAAATTTTATGAGTATTTAATTCAAACTAGAGTTCATTTTGGTGTTTGTGAGAGGTATTACCTGCTTCTGGCTTTGAAGCCCATCATTTTTGCCTCTCCCCCCTTCCCCCTCCAAGTTGTTCATAACAACTCATGATATTAATTTTGATATGCTAAGAAAATTATTGGGTACTCTTTTGAGGGTTTTTTTTTTTTTTTGAACACATAAGATCATTTGCTGTATGATTCTTCAGTGCTTATTGGAACTGCACAGAATTGTTGGTGAAGAACATTCCATCTGCTGTCTAAGTGAACGTGTGCAAGTTGTACTCAGTGAGATTCAGTATTGCAAAATGTCAGCTGTCCAGAGTGCACATTAGTGAAGTGAGTCTTGTGTTGCATCTTAGCCTAACTGATTTCAGCAATAATAAATAACCACTGAAGCATGCACTGCTGTGCAGTCCTTCAGAACTTAAGTGTTCAGCGTAACTACTGTTTGCATGTGACCAAAATGGGAAAAGGGTGGTGTATACAAAGGAGTGAATTATAACAAAGAACACTTTCTGCTTCAGTTCTTGCTCAGAAAACATATGTTCAGCCATGCAGGCAACAGTTGGGGTAAAGACACACTGTAGGTTTGGAAACAAAAGGCATGTTCTTTTCTTGCATTCACAATGTTTTCAAACGTAATCACTTGTTAGGGACTGGCCTGTCAGCTGGATCTTCTTGCAAGTGTGATTTCTTTTTCCTGACTTCTTTCTAAAGCTTTTTCCCCACAATGTTTTACACTTCATATAATCCACTATGCATGGTAGGCCTGCTTCAGTCTTTGTGCTATTGATGATTCAGAGATGGAGGGGCCATGCTCTGGGAGAATGTGGCTAAAGGGTAACCTTTCGCTCACCCATACATCTGAAGATGCAAAGCCACTCTTAATCCAAGTATCTTGAGTGGTTCAGTTGCTCTTTCCTGATGAGAGGGGTTATACTTCACCATTAGAACATTGCCAAACCGATTAGTACAGCAAACATATTTTGAAAATGTTCATCTTTATACTTTTTTTTCTTTGTAACTAAGTATCAAAAAATCTTTCATCGGAGACCTATCATAACTGCAGTGAATCGTCCAGTAAAAAAGATTTATTTTTTCTTTCCCTCCACTGGAGATTCATTCACTTTTGGCATGCCAGAGTAACCAAAAATTACCTGGCCATTACTTCTGTTTGGATTCCTTTTCCTAAATATACGGTTTGAGACCCTAGTATAAATATGCTTAGATAGGCATAAAGGTAATGGTTATTTCCAAATAAGCTCTGCCTGGTTTAATTTATGACCTTTAAACTCATATAGCTAGAAAATGTACTGCTTTAGCTCCACAGGTATAGTTAAATAGTACAATTTTGTAGTATAGACAAGACCTAACGTTTCTTTGGAAATGTCTAAGTGATCTACTCTCTCTAAGTTTTTCTAGGTCGAACTACTCATCTATCAAGTCAGGTTTTCATCCTTTGTTGTCAGCAGTGAATGCCTCAAAGAGAGGCAAGGCTCCCTACATTTTAATGCGTGTATGCTTGCGTATAGAGCTTAAGCATATGTCTAACTCTAAGCATTCTACTGTATAATTGGGTTATGTACTCGCTTAGTTTAAATGTGTACCACTGAATATAATGGCAGGGGAAAATAGATAAACTTTGTGGCAATGGTTTCACACCAGCAACTTGAGCCTCCATTCCTTTTACCCTACAAAACTGCAAAAATGACATGTCTTTAATAAAACTTCCTATTTCTTTATTTAAACATAGGCATAATATTTGACCTGGACAAACCGTTGTAATGTTGCAAATGCTCTATCAATAGCCAGAGTGCTTATGGAGTTTTATGTTGTCTTGGGGATTATTCATGTATTCTGTTTGAGTATTAATAGTGTTAGCTGAATTCAGTAGCCTGGGAAGTTACCGCTGATGAATGTCCAGTGATTAGGATTTCCCACATAAGTCCCTACAGACCATCAGGATCATTTAGACAACTAGAAAATCCACCGACAAGAAAACTCCATGTAAATATTTTCTAATGGAAGGTGCCAGCAAATGCATCCTTGCCAATATATGTCAAAACTGCCAGAAGATCTGTGAGGATGGGGATTAACTTTTTAGCGCTGTCATCTTAAGAGCCTTGACAGGGAAATGTTATTTAAACGTATTTTCTTTGACTACATATGACTGAAAAGATGTTAATGGTAGATAAAACTAATATAAAGCAGTTAATGATACTGACATATATTCCAAGTCTGCACCTTTTTCTTTTCATTGAGCTCTGTGTCAGACATCCTTGAGAATACTAGAGCTTTAAAATAAATTGTCCTTCCTTCTCAAATGAAATGCGATGATTTGTCTCCAGTCTGATAAAAGAAAGCATACACTAGTATATTGCTTCTTTTCAGGAATTTTTTGTTTTGTTTTATGGGCTCTTTAAAAGTAAATTATGTTTTAGATGTTACAGTGACTTCTCTGACTCTCAGGAAGAAAACAGTTAATAATAATTTCTTTCCTTTCAGCTCCCATGAGCCTACCTTCATTGTACAGTTTGCATATAACAGCTAGTAAGAGTAGAATGTAGTGAACCTTAAACAAATCTATTAGGATCACCATGGCAAGAAACTGGGAAAATGGCAGGAAAAACGAACAATGATTTTGTAAACCCTCCAAAGGTCAGAAAAAGGCTTTCAGTAAGTATGCAGAGGCTAGAAATCAAATCCCATTTCCTATCATAAGAAACCAGTTGTTTTAGCAGCAGTGGTTAATGTACTGTATGTGAAAGATTTAAGACTAGTTGGAAAGCTTTGCTTCTGTTTTATTAGGCTGCTATTGAAAAGCCAACAGCATAACTTCAACTAGGTGCTTTGAGATTTCTTAATGGGCTGTCAAGGGCAAGACACCAGGTCTGTGCTATACTAGCTCTTTCCTGTACATTAAAACAACAGGGGCCAAATGATCATATACAGAAGTATGAATTACTTGATGCTTTCTCTGTTCCATATGGTCAGCCATGTCTTTGGCAATTAATCATGTACAGAATCAGTTGAGTGCTCTCTGAAGCATTGAAGTCAACATTTAGTTGTACCTGTGCCAGTGGGGGCAGTGGGGGTTGCAAGCGTAAAATAGCAGGATGAAGAGCTGCTGGCGCCGGAGCCAGAGCAGCTGGCTTCTATAAACAACACTTTTTTTCCTCTTTACCCTTTTTTTTTTTTTTTTTTTTTTTTTTTACTTTCTTTGACGAGCATGAGCCATTTTTCAATATCATCCAAAACACGGGGGTTGCTGAGTGAAACTGTGATATCTGGCATAGTGGATTAATAAACAAAAGGCAGAGAATTGGGTTTAATGTGCCCAAATTACTGAGTGATAACTTAAACCATGCTGGCTGCTTCCATTGTATCAATGAAAACAGTTGCATTTGCTCATATTTTAAATAAAAATTTAAAAATAAAGAAGAAAGGAGCAGTGGTTTGTAACCAATTAGTAGCTTTTTTTATCACTAAAAGTTATGACATGTTCAATTAACATGGCTTAATAGATTTCAGGTTCGTTTGTTTGTTTGTTTGTTTGTTTGTTTTTTTCCCTTCTTTTCTCTGAAAGGCATACTATTCCAGTTCTACAGAATTTCACCAGGATAAATTTTCACTAGCAGCAAAATAAAGTCACAAGAATAACAAGGAGGATACAGAGTAACATTTAACATTTAAACCCAGCTTACAGATTTTACACTACAGGTTTTTCTTTTCTGTATTACTTATTGATTATTGAGAGCTGACTTCTATTTTAAAGTAGAAGTGGTTAGTAAAGATTCAGAAGCTTATCCTCTTTAAACTGGTGATGAGTAAATGAAATCTTAACTCAGAGTGAAAAATCTGATTTGTTGACCCAATAAAGTGGAACCAGGAGACAAACTGTCCCAAGTGCCACTTTAGTTCAGGTGGGAGGCTAATTTGTTTGATGCAATACTAGGCTTCTTGTTTCCAGCTATATGATGTTTCTAACCTTAAGTCTGGCTCCTTGAGAGTCTGTATTGAAAGAAACAAACTCTGGCTTTAAAAGACTAAAAATGTACCAGTGTAGGTTTTGGAGTGTATAGATGTTACTTTTATTTTCTTTTTGCTTGGAAGCATGGTGTGGCGTTCACCCAGGATAGGTGCAGTTAGGCAGGGTAGTGGCCTATTGGTGTTGAAATGGGTTTTGTTTGTTGGGTTTTTTTTAATTAGATACACAGCAGAAGAAACTATTGTTGTGGTCTTGTTACAATACCTGAGTTGGCTTTAACAACTCATAAAAGGTATCTAATTTTGAGTGTGTATCCTGGGTGAGTAGTAAGACTTGTTGTAATAAGTCTCTATTCAGTCCCATATCACTGATGTTTTGGCAGTAGGAATGTGAGGAATATTGGTCTCTTAAAACCTTATCTTAGTAACTTTCTTATAAAATAAAAGAAGATGCTCTGATGGCTCTTGCCTGATATGTCCATGGAGCACTAGATTTAGTTCTGCTGCGGTACCAGGAGGAAGGCAGGATTGGCAATATATATAAATATATATATATATATGTCTGCATGCATATATAGTTCAGGGTTTTTTTGAGAGGTGGGTTTTGTGATGATTTTTAAAACAATACCATTTGGTTTTTACAAGGGAATACCCTAAATACATTAATAGATACGTAAGGAGAATTGGGGAAGATTTGCCAAAAATATTAACAGCACTGCTAGTTAGAGAGACACGCTGGCCAATGAGACAAGTTGCTTCCCTCAAGTGATAAGCAGTTTGAGTAATCTCGTTGCTTAGGATGTCCAGGATATGTTTTTGCCAGCTCAGGAAGCAGGAGAAAGAAAGTTTCAACAATTGGTAAACATTACCACCCTCAAGAATCTCTGTGAACACAAGGATGAGATAAGACAGGCTGTAGGCCTGGTTACATTGTTTGTTTATTCTACTGTCATGTGGTCCCAAGTGTGCTGAAAAACACGGAGTCAGTGTTGAGTCCAGTTCAGAAATGTGATGGTTTCACTCAGCGTTGGGCAAAGGGGGCCTCCACAGACAATTATCTGTCATTAAAGGACATTAAAAGAATTGAGGCAAAAGATCAGATTTTCTTTGATGGGACGTGCAACTATAGTGATGTTCAAAAGAAGGTCATTCCTGCCCTTTAGTGCAGAGGTGGTATCGGCTGGGTTTCTGATGGATTTTTATCAGTGTTGATGTGAGGAAATGGCTTTCCCAGCTGATAACATCTTTGACCGAGTTTCTTGAACCCTTGACCTTTATCAGTCAGGGTATATATTGAATCCCCCTGTTAAAACCAGATCCCAAAACAAGTTACATGGAAAAGAAAACTTTCAAATGAATGTGTTTTATAATTTTATTTTACCCAGAATGCTGCTTTATTTGTTACGATTTGGGATTTTTATTAAGATTATAAGAATAGCAAGTTATTAAGAAATGTCTCTCTAAAAGCTACATATCAAGCCCTGCACTTGAGTTCCAGGTAACCTTACTGCCCTCAGCACTCTTAAAAAACAAGTAAATCAATTAAATTGTTATCTATTGTTTTATGTTGCTTGATAATACTATTCTTCACCTTTCAGGTAGCTGCAACTGTACTCACAGGGCTCAGTCAAGAAGCACTTGTGATGTCAGTGTCAAATGCTTGAGTTTGACTTGAACTGTATATGTCACCACATAAATGAAAGGTGTTAACATAAGGCTGGAGCAGTCTAATTGTTCTCTCAGTAAAAATTAACTTATGTTCAGTTGCCAGAATTATCGTGTTCCTGTAGGTGGAAGGGACTTGGTGCCAAAGTTGCAATTTGGCCAGGCCATTTGAATTCATGCAGAAGTATTATGCAGTTGAGAATGCTTGGAAGGATGGTCACCCATCTTTTTCAACTGATAATACTTTATAATCACATCATCTTTTCATCAGATGTTAACTGCAGATCCTCTAGAAACTATCCGTTCTCCATGCTCAGTGCTTTGGGAATCACTTATTTAGTACTTTCAGAATTGTGAGGCAAAGCAGCGTTAAACTGGGGGCTTTCCTGTAGTTGTGGAGAGAAGCAAACTTCTACAGCATTTTCCTATTCCATTGTTGCTAGTAAGTCCATCCAAGGATTCTGAAAGGAAAATCCTGCTGTGTTGTGACCTAGCTGTACAGCTACAGTCAGATCACCCTATAAGTCAGAGATAAGCTTTAGTTACGGTGCCATGTCAAGTCTTGTATGTGGTAAATATAAAAGTTAAAGCCTTAATGGGTATATTTTTTTCTGAATGACAAGGAGTGTTAATTTAAATCAATTAAAGAACGTACATCTCTTTATCTCATGTATGTTCTCACGTGCTGAAGTCCTCTATCAAATCTTGCTTTAAACTGTCCAGCTGCTGGAATTGAGACAGATCAGGATTGTTGAAACTGGTGGATATTAGAGCTTGTGGAAAAGATGTTGTAGGTCAGTGCAAGGGAAACCCATGTCAGGGAGTCCTTATCTGAAAATGCTCTCTGGCTTTTTGTTTGCTTTGCAATGTCAAAGCAGGGTCAAGAATGTGATCTGTATAGACAGAGTTTTGAACATTTTGGGTTTTTACAAGAAAATGTCCTTTTTGATGTGTAAGTCCCATATGACAGGGTAATGCCTTTTGGTAGGCCAACCGATAGAGCTAGAGAGGAAGATGCTGTTTGCTCTTTATCATCTGATGTTGGTGTAATAATATTATTTTCTGTTTCTGAGCCCTGTCATGCTTCTCTCTTAGAAGCACCACGGTGGTAGCAATGTTACTGTTAGTTTACACAGTTTAAGAAGTCTATAATCTGCATATTCATGTTTCTTATGGAAAAGAACCAATATGTTGGACCAAGGATAGGTCTTCCTGTTTTCACAAACTGAAGATAACAACCATTTATCTCACAGAATCCCAGAGGAATTTTGGTGGGTGTAATACCTATATGATGTTGAGGAGGAGATGGCAATATGCCATGTCTTTTTGCCACATTGCTCCTATAAGAGAGGCCATGCTGGAAGTAGGAATTGCAGCTCTCGGTGATGTTTGCATTGTGCTTTCAAACTCACTTCCACAACTGCTCATGTTGAAAACACATTTTTTGCCTCCTTTTCTGGGAGGGGGGTGTGTGTGGTGTGGAACCTAAAGAAGGCCAAGTGGACTTTGATTTGCAGAGACTGGGTGTTATCCTACTCCCCAGATAACCTAAATCTGGCTTGTGTGTGTGTGTATATATATAAAAGCAATTTTCAATTTATTCCATAAATGAAACAAGGTAGAGTTTTACTACTTGTTTATTTGAAATAATTTATGATAAAGAGAACACGGGGACATGAGCAGAAATTCCTTTCAGAAGATGCCATACAAACAGGTATTTTCTTGTTTAGCTTCACCAAGGATTAAAGGGGAGGGGGAAATCCCCTAAATGAATGCTGTATTGAAGGGAACATTTCTGATGTGATTTGATACCCCCCAAAAAAAATTATTTAGAAAAGAAAATAATTATGTCTTGGGAAAATGAGAGCTAGAATGCACAATGTCTTCTTGTGTTACTTAAGGCAATGAGATTTTAAGGTTTACCTTATGTGCCATGTATATTGATTAAATACCAAATATATGGTGGCCATTTCTAACCGTCGTTTACTGTATTGATTTGTCAGCAGTGGAACTGTAATAAAAAAAGCTATTGATTTACTGTCCTTATTTGCTTATGGAGTTTTCATTAATTTTACACATTGTTTCCTATTTCTAGATTATTATTTTCATGTTGTTTTTTTTTCCCTTTAAGACAAGCCTGCTCCTCTCTGAAGTTGGAAAAGAGAAACAAATTGAAGAACAAGGGAATGAAACCATCAGTTGCATCTTGCTTGTTCTTATGGAGCGGCAAAGACTGCGTAAGGAATGGACAGCAAGGTGAGAAATTTTTGAAAAAACAGTAAGATAATAGAATTAGAACAAATATATCAAATATACTCCCGTAAACCCCCAGAGGATGGGGGGCACAAGTTGATGTTTTAAAAAGAAATTAAAAACTTTTGCTGTTCAAATATTATTTTTCACTGAATGAAATAGTCAATGTGTCTGCTTCTGCATTCTGAGTTACTTTGTGGGGTAGAAAGCTCCCTTGCTGTGTCTTGGTAATAGCTGGATAGGCAGCACACGTATTGAGGACTGGTATCACCTGTTTTTCTTTGTAAAAGTGTATGCTACTGAAATGTAGTCATATGAATGCATTTCAGAAATTACATGTTTCTAGTTCGTTCAGAAGCATGTAAACTCAAAAAAATTTCCACCATGTGTCCTTCTCTTTAGCTTGTAAATGAGTTCATGTCACCTTTTTTCACATCTATTTCTAAAACCTATAGATTTATACACAGTAGTCTCTTATTATTTATTATTATTACCTATAATGTCTCTTATAATAAGTATCTTATTACTTATTCTTACTTATACATATGCAATAGTCTCTTATTACTTCTTATTTATGATATTTACATAAAATACACGTCTGTGAAACTTTTCTACCAAAGGTACAGCTTTCCTTTAAAACCAGGAAATGTCCTATAACTTACAATTAAACTTAACTTACAATTAAACTTAACTTACAATTAAACTTAACTTACAATTAAACTTAACTTACA
>JANHGN010000616.1:223396-252231 GCA_024605025.1 Megaceryle maxima | reverse complement strand
TTACAATTAAACTTAACTTACAATTAAACTTAACTTACAATTAAACTTAACTTACAATTAAACTTAACTTACAATTAGACTTAACTTACAATTAAACTTAACTTACAATTAAACTTAACTTAACTTACAATTAAATACAGGTTTTTTTTTCCTTAACTTACAATTAAATACAGTTTTGTTAAGTAATTAACAAAATCTCACAAAAAAAAAAAATTTACTTATATAGAAGCTTTAGATAAAAAATAAGCATTGTTACAAAGTAGCAATTATTATATAAATTAGTGGCTGTTTTATAAGTTTGTGTTATGAGGAGTATGGAATGTTTGTACCCTAATCACTAAAGATCTTGGAGTGGAAAAGAGCTTAGTAAGGTGGATGTACAATATTGTTTGTATTATTGCATGGTTTTTGTTTCTTCCTTTTTGAGGAATTTAAGGGATTTTTCTGTTTGGTTGGCTTTTTTGCTTTCCATGACCATGCTTACAAAATAACGCAAATGGTTTAGCAAACCATTTGGAAACAGAGGAAGTCACTTAAGGCTTTTCCATTGGACACGTGTCTTTCTGGTGAACCAGAATAGAAAGCTTCCTAGAGATAAGAAAGGAATTATCAGTTATAATGAGTGGAACATCTTTTTAGCGTTTGTTTATTTCGGCAATGATTTCATAATGTACGTAGTCCTGAGGAATCATGGCAATGGGGACTCATTTAAAAGTGATGTGGGCTACAGTGTTTCTGACTTCTGCTGCCTGCTCCCAGTGTAATCAGAGGCCAGGGCCAGTGCTGCAGTTGTAGACATAGAGTAGTCTGACACAGAAATGCTGGAGCTCTTGGGTGGGGGTGGGGAGAGGCATAAAGAGACAAAGTGCAGGCATTCTTAAAACTAAACCCCTGAAAGAAAATTTCAAGAGCATTGTGCCTTGAAAGTACTGAAAGAAAGTGTCCTTTGAGTATTAAATATCCATAATCCTTTTTCTTTCCATTTGATGTTTCCCATTCCAATGACCTATCTGAGAGTCTCATCCATATGATCTGCATAAACAGACTGTTACCGTACACCTCACTTTACTTCTTCAAAGCTTCAGCTAGATGTCTGGAATGAAGCGCTGACTGTGGTAGCTATCAAGCATACGGTGGTGAAAGTTATAAAACGTCCGCCGTGATACTAGCAGGGCTGCCCATGTTTTAGAGATCAGTCTATTGTGTACCTTGGAATTACATGAGAAAAATGTGCTTGGACGGGAAATAATTAGCACTTGTCAAAGGGCAGGCAATAGGTTACAGTATTTTACTTTCAACAGGCTATCAGGGGATCAGCTAGATTAGATAATAGAATTTTTTTTTCCTCTGGAAGTTAAATACAGATGACTCTAATTACCTTACATTGTGCATTAGAGAGCACATTATGAACAGTACAACTTCAAGAAATTCAGGTCAGTGAAGGGAGGGCAGCTGGCAAAAAACTTTACTCTGCACTTGGTCTTTGTAGAGTTATGTAGGCATTCTGTTCTTTCATGGGGTTTATTTGTCATTGACACCATAAAAATAAGTGCTGGGAACTGTTAATACAAACTGATTGAATTTTTAGAAATTCAGAGAAAGGCATGTGAACTGTTTCAGTATGTATCTACTTGGCTAAAGCGTGTCCTTGCATTATTTGCTTGAAGTTGTACCAGTTTTTCTGGATATTAATGAACTACAATTACTCTTCAATTTATTTTTTTCTTTTTTCAGCTCTGTAGCCCAAAACATGTGGTAGTGCACCTAGTGTTATGGTTCACTGTTTTGTGTACTTTTGGCTCAAAGATGTCATCAGTATCTTAAGTATCTGAGCAGGTCTTCCAGGGATTCAAGTTGTTCTCTGTTGAGTGGTAGTGGTCCAAAATACTTCAAGTAGAACGTAGTGAATGTTCTCAAAGTGTTAACAGAAATGGTCCAGAGTTTCTAAAGCCCCAGATCTGTTTATACTGCATGATTGTGCCTGATGGACAGGTTGTTATAGCTGTTAAAGAGCTGCTCTAGCCCTTTGAACTGACCCCTTCTTGACCTCTTCTTATTGAAGGTCACTGTTCAGCTTATAAAGTAGGAGGAACCTTAGATTCTACTGTAACAAATAAAAGGTAAAGGGAACAGCTGTGAATTTTGGACTAACTACGCAAACCTGTACAGGCTTTTTAGGGTCACTGTATGATAATGAAAATTGTTACCAAATTATATGGAAATTTAACAGCAATAGTGGGAAAGAGAGGGTGGGGTCTACTGCATTGGGTTTGATAAATGAAGTGTGAAGGTACCCATCTGGCTCTAGACAGCCCTCTTTTTCTCTACGAAAGGGAAACATTTAAAAATAACCATGGTACATCTAGAATCAATGACCCATACAGAGAGCTGGAATAGATCAAGATTTAATGGTGGCTGTGGAAGAAATTATCATTTGAAAAGTGAGACAAAGGATGAAAAAGTACAGTTCAATATCTGCACCTGATTCATTCTCAAAAAAGGCCTTAATATTTTTACCCCACTGATGCTATTGACATCTTTTATTTTACTGTTTAACTAGAAACAAATCCATTGTTGTATCATAAAGAAACAGTTTGGCAAAAAAAAGAGAGAACATTGCACTTTTCCTGATCAGTAAATGCCCAAGAGAACTGGACTGTAGTTCAATAAAAAGTGTATCTCTTATTTTCTCCTGACAGAACTTGTATCATGTTATAATACTATTGCCTTTAGTGCTTGCATGGATTTTTTTTTTTGCTATATTTTTTATATAGATACATTTACTACCAAACTAATAAGTCATCAATAAATCGCCAATAGATTAATTTAAAGGATCATGTTTAAATGCATTGAAATTATTAACTGCTAGGAAAAATACATGGTCAATTAAGCCATTACTAAACTGAGTCTTCTTTTCATGCAAAAATTTATTAGTCTAAGATGGTTTTACTATGATATAGACTCCAATGTCCATTTCAGTATTTCCCTGAGTGAAATTGCACTTTTAGGGCAAATTCAGCCAGGGAAACAAAGTTTTGAAGAAAGGCATAATAGAGTGGAAAGTTTGACAGGAAAAAATAAAATAATTTATGATAGCTGTATTTTAACTGGTATGCTACTTAACCAAATTCTGAAATCTTGAGTTGTCTCTAGGTCATCATGTGATCACAAATTGACATACTGAAAACAGAATAAACATTCAATAAATAATTTGGATTGAAGTAAACACAAAATTCTTCTGGTTCATGAGATAAACAGCAGAAAAGTGTTAATTGATTATATCTTGAAAGAATCAATAGCTTAAAACCTTGCCTCATTGAAATAACACAATTAAAAAAAACATAAATCTATTTTATGAGGTCATTCTACAACCCATAACATTTTGTACATCAGATCACTCTGTATTTTTATAATTGCTATATTCTCCTATCTTTGCACAACATTTCAAGAGTGAACCTCTCACTCATGGCAAATTGTGTAAGTTTCAGGTCAAGCTTGAGCTATAATTCCTCGGAATTTTTTGCCAAACCCCTTCTTAAATCTCACAATTCTGACATAACAATGTAAAGGTATGTGGTTTGGTTTTGTGTTGTTTTTTTCTAGTTACAGTGAATGCTTATCATACTAGTGAGGTAGTCTTGCCTCTCAGCAGTGAAATCTGGATTATTACGTGGAAATTGATATAGGAATTTAAATTATATAGTGTGGCAGTTGAGTCCTAATCTGTGATATGGCTGTTCAGTTCTACGTAAGAACAATGAAGAATATGTGAGTGGAATCCTAAACCAGTATGCATGCTAAATGAGATACAAACAACAATATTTTTATATTTTTTTTTTTTTTTTCTGGCTTGAAGAAAAAGTGACTTTCTGTTTTCTTACGCCTTACTTCTTTATAGCTTGTAATTTAGGTTATATCTAAGCAGGTAATTGAGGTGAATTTTACTGTCTTTAGCTCCAGCGGGAGAAAGTGATGTTGACATGAGGAAGGAACATGTTTCCTTCTGTAACAAAAGAGTTCATGGGCTAAGAAGTTAAAACATAGGCTTTGACAAAATTAGAGCAGTTTTTTTTCCTTCTGTCACAGACTGTATTTTTCAGGACCTCACTAAATGCTAGTTTTTAAATGAAATTTGGTAGTACCAGTTCAAAGACTGGTTGATAAATACTGAAAATTTTACACTCTCCCAGGCCTGCTGAGATGATAAATACATGAAATATTGTGAACTCCTCAGAAATTACCACAATGTTCCAAAGACTTAACAGACAAACTGCAGAGGTATCAAAGTCTGTCAAGGAGTGGAGGCAAGGATTTGGATTGTTTAAAATTTTTGTGGTTGTTTTGCTTAATATTAAAAGGATGGATTTTTTCCCATCTTTTCAATATTCGTGTTTTGTGGTTGTGGGTATACTCTTGAAAAGAAGAAAATTAAATTGTTTAACACCCAGTACATAACCTAAATGAGTTTTTCAGAAAGTAAAAGTACATTGTGACTTAGATGGTAATGTTGGATACTTTAAGTAAATCAGGAAGGTACTTTGAGGCAGACTGAAAACCAGCCTTGCAGCTTTCACATGAAAACACTGCGACTTCAATGAAGTTGTCAGGTCTCTTGCTGTAGTTATGCTTAGACATCAGCTGTCTTGACTGACCTTTGACTTTTTTCCAGTTGCTTATTACCAGGCTTCTTTTGGTTCTTGTGACCCTTCCTGTTTTCTGCCTTTGTCTTTCACCTGTGTTTCTTGTATTGAGGAGTCTTTGAAGCAGCCAAGCTGGGGATCAATAGGTACAAGTACTCTACAGAACAATGGAAATACTTCTTGATTAAATGCTGCTGTTTAACGACCACTATTATTTCCTTTGAAATTGTCTTGACCCTTTAACCTTGAAAGGAGTTTGTTTACAAGCTATGGCTACTTACAGAAAATGCTGCTTCTTACCTTGTGATGTCACTATATACACAGCAGATATGGTGCAGAAAATGTTATTTGCTGTAGAGACCTAAACCAAATGGGCAATCTAGTAGAAGTAGCAGAACTTCAGCTCTGTGCTTGGCTTTTGTGTGTGTCAGACTCTTTCATTAAGGCTTTTTGTACGGATTGTACACTTGTGAGGGTTTACTTCATCATTTCAGTTTAGTTTTAATGCTCCACTTCTGAAAACAATAAAGATGCAACATCCTATACTTGAATAATTACTGAATCAATATTCTTTGATGGTTTACTTTTTTACTTTTATGCTTCTTATGTTAGATGGATTTTTTTCAAAAGATTATTCGGTGACACTTCCAAAACTGACACAAATTTGGGCCTCCTTATAATGCAATTAAAGTTTCCAAAACAAAAAGTGATAAAGAATTTTCCCACTCTATCAGACTGCATTAGATGATGACTTCTCTTTTCTTTTTTTTTTTTTTTTTTTTTTTTTTTTTTTACTTTATTTCACCTGGACAGGCTTTTAAAATCAGCACAGGTGACATTTCCCTATTTATGTAAGCTTTCATGACTGCAGTACAAGAAACTGTTGTTGTTTTTCCACTGGTTTGACAATGATTTGCTCACTACCACTGGGAGATGCGAATGCTGGAAATAGAGACTATTGCATTTCCAGGCTGTAGGATACTGGATTTTGAATAGATCACAGAGGTGACAAGTTTATAATCTGTGGAGACAGCGTTAGCCACATCATCAGACAATTACGCCACAAAGGAACATTCACTGCAGCTGTCATCATTCCTGCAAGAGAGAATGGTGTCTGCCAGAGGCAGGGGAAAAGGAGAACAGCTGGGAGAATTCAGGGTGTTGCAGAGTACTCTCTAGCTGCCCATATTAGCTAAAGACCTGGTGATACATACTATGGATAAAGAATGACTGGTCCAGAGAATGAAAAAAAAAATCATAGATTTGTTTTGCTATATCCACTGAGGCTTCTTTCTTCTGTAATATCAATCCATACTTTCCTTTGCCTTCAGCAAAATGTGCTAATGTCATGCTATGTACCATGTCCATAAAACTTCTCTCAAACTTAATATCCCCTAACACTTTGTCTAACACTAGAGATTAAAAATTAAGAGTCTAAAGATGGATTTCTTTCTTCTATAAAATAATAGAAGCCTTGTCCAAACAGGACTTCAGTGGTGGTGGAGGAAGTACCATTATTGTCACAGCTTTAATTGGCCTAAACATGAATTAAATTAATTTAATTTGGAGGATCTGAGTTAAATAATCTATATATGTTACCAACAGAGAAAAAGCAGAGGGTTTACCTGCCAAATGGTGTGCTCATCATGTCATACTATGATGCATGAGTGAGCAGGTGCTTACATAAGTGTATGACTTAAGTCTTGAATTCTGTCAGCCTTATGTTATTGAAGTTTTTCTACATATATAGAACTTGATGGCTGCAGGGATCAGTAATGAAATACAAAGCCTTTTGTTTTCACATTACCAGTTTAAGTATAGTTCAGGTAGATAGTGCCAGAGATCATTCCCATTGAGTATCTGTGTTTGATGGCCTAGGTAAAATGTATTAGTTCTCCAACCCTAGTAGTCAGGTGTATACATCACATAAAGCAACTGTTAGACCTGACACTAATTGGTACTCTGGCAGGCATTTTGGGGGCAGCCAAAATTGAATGAATGTAGAAACTGAGTAAGATGCTGTCAGTGCTGTAAGAAGTCTGGACCATGGTTGTGAAGTGGTGAGAAGCTGATGATTATCCTGACTGACTATGGGCAGAAGGAGAATGTTGGGCTGTTATGTCACTCTGCAGTTTACTTGCACTAAAAGTTATGGTAACATACACAGATAATCATATACTGGTGAGAGACACGATAAGTTACTGGATAATGTCAACAGCACTGAATGAGAGGGAAGTGCAATCTACTGGGAGGTCAAAGAATGGGTTAAAGATGTTTCAATAATCAGAGAAACTAAGATAAGCTGGAGAATAGAATTAGATTTACTTGCTTATTTTCACTACTTATGAGATCTTTGGGGCATTTTAACAGTTTAATTTGGCAATGTAATTTGTTCTGTTTATTTGTAATAGTAGCAGAAGAAAATCCTACTGTAACTTACTTGATTAGCATAGCCAACTGAGAACGCTTGTAGGTGTATGTAACCCCAATTTACTGATAATTCACGATACTCATATTTCTATGTTGCTCTGTTCTAGAGATTATCCAGCCTGAGTTGATGGTAGAGCAGATAGGATTCATGGGTGGAAGGGTGTTAAAGTGACATCAGTGACATAACTAGAAATTGAGATAAATAACTGAAACATTAAAAGGTGTCTTGAGATGTATCAGAAAGATTAACTGAAAAGCTGGCTCTCAAAATGTAGGGTTTGGGGGAGAAGCTAAGAACAGGCTAGGTTATCGACTATTACAGTAACGGCAGTAGTACTAGGAGAAAAGCACGTTCTGTTGGAAAATGAGAGTTCTGAGAATTCTAAAAGCTACTCATAAGAGGGTGTTCTACTCTTTCTTCAGGGGTAAGCTGGATGGATACATTAGTTATGCCCACAGATGTGCTGGAGTTAGAGTTAGCCCTAAATTATGTATATTTTGTACAAGTTTAGACAATTATCTTAAAAATTTTGCCACTTTTCTTTAGGTAAGTGAACATTTTCTCATTTTTATTTTCTCGTATTTACTATTGTCAGTGTTTGGTCTCTCTGAGTTCTGAAAAATATTCTTATCAGAATTATTGTTGACTACCGAATAAAGGCAGATTTGAACAAGTGCTTGGGAGATGTGATGTAATCAGTGTATCCACTCCCGTGTAGAGGACTTGATAGCTGTACAGCATGTTTATTGTAAGGCACAATTTACTACATATAAGGTCTATTTTTTCCTTTTTATTAGTCTATCCTAAAAGCGTTTGATTTATTTGCCCTTCCTTTTGTATTTGGAAATACGTATGATCCCAAAATTCAGATGTGTGCATTAGGGTTTGAGGGGAAGGTTGCAGGAAGGGAAAGGAGAGGAAAAGGATTTGAGAGGTGAGAGGGTGCAATGTTAGAGAAGATTTTAACTGTTTTGCTTGCCTGTAGGTGACACTGTTGCATCATTTATCTGTACGTTTTCACATATCTTGTCTAGGGACAAAAAAAAAAAAAAAAAAAAATCAAAAAAAGTACCAGAAACAAAGTCATCTCATTAAAATAATTTGAGAGAGATTCAAATAAATACATTAATGATTCTTTAATCATTGGTTAGAGAGTAGAGTCTTAAATACAGGTAGATGAATTGCATGTTCTCCTTCTCAAAGATGGCAGCAATTTATCATAGTATTTCTGATTAGCTCACCAGTGTTGCATCTTCAGTTCAGTATTCCCTCAACAGGCAAGATGCTAAAAGGATTGTTCTGCATGTTTCTAAAGACTAGCGCAATAAACCAAGATGATAATACACTGATAAAAAAAAAAAAAAATCTTAATTTGCTGCTAAGTTATGGCAATATAAAGTTAAAATGTTTTTCTTTGCTCAAGTCATTTAAATTAATAATGTACGCCATTAAGTGAAATCTCACAGAGGATTTTTTTCTTCTTTGCCATTAAGTATGCCGGCTACAGAGAAAATGAAATATTCTATGAGGCTTGAGCAATCATCTATCTCTAAGCTACAGTGTGCCTGCTGCCAGATGTTCAGGTGCTGGTGCTGCTGCTTTGACATGTATATCTCTTCCAGGCAAAAAAACAATATATACATCAGTCCAGGTGCAAGGTGGCCTTGCCAGCAAACCTGCGGCCTCCTAGCTGTGACACTCATCCACTCCCCGTCAGAATGTGTACGTTAGAAGGGGATTGTAATTAACCCCTGGAAAGCATAGGTTTCACTGAAGTGATGTGCACAGTAATGATATTGTTAGCTTCCTTAATTTCCAGTTTCACCATCAATTATGCCATGTGTTTCATCCAGTTGGTGCTACCCTCCCAGTGTTAATTATAACCTACAAGACTGTTACAGTTAATTTTATGGCAAGCATATTGTCTCTTCAAGGCTCCACAGCAGCTCATAAATTATCTTGAAGGTAAAATGTAACTTGGGGAACTAGTTATGAAAATTCCATCCATCTCGCTTAGGAGGTGCAGCTGCTACTGTCAGCTGCCTCACTGCTGCATTGTGAAGGAATTATGGTGGGTCAGGTTTAAGAGGCTAGGCCCAGGCTGTCACTGAGGAGAAAGGCTGTCCTGGCCCTGTCAGACAAGTACCTTCTGCCAATCCCTTGTGGTTTCACTTTGCAGGCAGTAAAAGGCAGGCAGTGCAGGTGGATAGTCCCCAAGCTGTCTCTATTCATTACTTTACAGAAACTTCTTTTAGGTAGGCAGGTACGGAGACCTTTTCACTGTTGTCATAATGTTAGGCATCATCTGCAAAGTGCAAGATAGATAACTCTATAAATAACTCGCTGTTCTGCTGGGCTGGAGTAGTGGAGAAGGGATGATTAGCACCGTAGACGCACATGAAATAGCTCGCTGGTTTGTAAAATGACTGTTGGTTTAATTGTAGCAATAGCTTGGTTTGGAAGAGCACATCTGTTCACTTTTTATTTCGCATATAAAATACAAGGAGGTGCAATTTCACTGTTAAGTAATTTGTGTTGGAGTTCCACATTAAATAAATTAGCATGGGTTTATATTGTAATCATTTATGACATCTGTGTGCGTCTCCTGTTTGGATTTTTTTGCTGAAGGAAAGGCAAACACTCATTTCCTTTAAATGGAGGGTGGGTGGGTGTGTAAAAATAAAGCAGCCCACTGCTCAGAACAATAAGCTTGGCATTCAGTGTTATATATATTTTTGTAGTACACTTGTATTATTACTCTAATGCCTTACTCTTTATAGTAATAATACAGGACTACCATAGAAATATAATGCTTTATTCTGCCATCTCTTCCTTTAATACTTTGTATATCAATATTTTTAAACATTAGCGGGCTTTGGGTGATCCTTTAAGAATGAAACACAAATACAAATTAAATTTCCTGAGTGTTTTTTTTTTCTTCCAGTATTTTACCTTTTGCAAGAGCTTCTGTGTTTACAGTTTTGACTCCTAACCTCATTTACAGCTGGGAGGGCATATGAGAAGGAACACTGAAAGCTGATACTTAACACATTTCCATAGGCAACCACTGTGCAGATGTGAATGTACAAGACCAATTGTGAACGAGTAAGTGTTGCCAATTCAATTGAGGAGAAAATGAATAAACACAATAATGGAAACCAGCAAGGATAATGCATCTACACATATATTGTTCATTTGTTTTGACAGTCTTCCTTTAATTTTAATTATTTTTGATCATTCATTATACAGGGGGAAAAAAATAGCTCAAAAATAATGCAGACTTTGTAAATTGAACCTCTTCTATGTTTACAAAGTGGGAGGAAAAGGCTGATCAGAGAGTGCAAATTAGTACACTTATACTGTATGTTCATAATTGCTTCTCCCATGAAATTTACAGTAAATGTACTTTGTGATATCTTTTAGACGTCCATTCTTTTCCCAGAGGCAGTGATAAACACTTCCATGTACTCAGAGAAGAAGCTCTTAAGTTTCAACTGACCAGAATCCTCTATTTCTGTCTTTTTAGTCTATTCAGAGGGAAGCTGTGCATTAGGCACAGCCTTGGTCAAAGTGAGGTAAAAACAGGATTGCCTCAAGAGTAGACCCAGAGGCATTGCTTCTCAGCAGTAGAGTTCCTTCTTGGCTTCATCCTTTCCTTGTCTCCCACAGAAGAGATAGGGGGGAAAAATTGTGACTGTTTCTAGCACGTACCATTTAATGCACAGATGCTTCACCTGGTTGTCTGTGTTATTATCTCCTACACTGTAGAATGTCAATTGCTATACAGAGATTATCCATCATTATTGCCAAAGCAATTCTTCCATTGTGGGGTACTTCTGCATCCTAATGGGTAGTATCTGCAGTTGCTATAGTATAGTTCTCACTAATTATTTGATGAATTTTTGTAGGTGGAGGTGGCTGGGGACAGGGAAGAAGTCTGAGAATTTTGATGTCCCATACTGGTTTCTAATGGGATAAGATGACTGCCAAGTATCCAAAAATGCAACATTTATTTTGCTTAAAGTCATGTGAAAGTATCTGGATTATCATTGCTATCATCTCCTCTCAGGTTGTTTCTACACCATTGCAATATTGCTGAGTTCAAGACCTCAAACTCTTGATTTAAGTTAGTTTAACTGAGAAGAGAATCAGGGAACAGACCCTGGTAAATACCCTTCACATTTTCTTGTGATGGAATCTCGGGCTTCTGTATTGTGACACTGCTGCAAAAGATTCATCCCATTGGAAAAATCTTTATGGTTTGTAATTTGGCACATAAAGTGGTCATTACCAAAGTAACTCTCTTTTAAATAGCAGATATCTTCTTGTGCATTGAATAAATAAACCTTTTTTTTTTCAGAATAAAGTGACTTTGTTTCTTGGATCATGGCCAACTTCAGTTAGAAAAACTGCACTTGGGAAATAAATTAGCTATGTGGTGTTGCATTATTATTTTTTTCTTTGGAAGATGGATTAAAGTAGCTGTAAAATAGCAGGAGAGAGGGCAATTTAAGAGTTGGATCCAGACAGCTCAGTTCTTTTAGATCATCAACTGAAGAAGAAAATGAATTTTCAAAATAGCCTCAGTATTAGATAGTCATTAAAGAAAAAAATTTGCAAAAAAGGGATTTTTATGGCTTTAGTGTCTTACTTAGGGCACTCAGAATTTATTTTTTGTGGTAAAAGAAGTAATTTAAAAGAACACAAATGAAATATGCTTGCCAGTTAAGCGCACTATCAGCCAAACGAGTTTTGTAGCTCAAATATATGTAAATATCAAAGGGATTTACATCAGTGATCTGTTGTGCAGATCATTGTTGAAGCTTGGTGCCTCAAAATGTATAAATAAAAGAAATAATAATTTTTAGTATTGTTGTAACAGGAAAATATGGGGTTTTTTGATTTCTGCTTGTTAATAGTTAATTAAAAGTTCCAGTAATGTGGGAGGATCTCTGTGCATGTTGAATCTTGTGAAATCCATGGAGCACTGCATGCAGCTGACCACTTGCTCACTGAATTTGCCCATGAAAACAAGTTATCACTACTGCTTATCTCTCTTACTGTGCTCAACTATAGTATGTTTTGCTGCAGAATAGTTTCTTTTATTTCACAATATTCCCATACATTGCTCTTTTGTTACATTGAGATGGAAAATCACCATTCACTGTCATTTCAGGGCCTTCTGATCTATTTGCTGTCCCTGTGTAAGAGAGTTGTCTTATAATTTACCTTGGGTGAGAAGTTTAAAGCTAAATGAGGACTGCTAGACTTCCAAAATTCTATGCCAATTTAACTGTGTAATTAAAGAGCCACGATTAAGAAGCATCATGATGATATCTATTTAGTTTCTGGCTCAACAGAAGCATTAAACAAGATCATTTGAAGAATGTATATGGTCTCTTTAAAGGAATATAGCTTGCAAAAAAGTAAATACCATGACTTACATGATTGAATTTTTGTGTTTGAAGCAAGTATACATCTGATTTGCAGCATGAATTTAGGTCCTCTTGTCATTAGTCCTTCAGTTTAACTTTGCACGCAAGTGCTTTGTTAGAAAGACTTATTCTTACTTTGATGGATTTGGACTATATTTAGAGATTTCTCTCCACAATGTCCTTCGGTAAAAGGAAATCCTCTTGGTCTCGGAGTGTTTTAAAACAAACCAAACCAAACAAAATTCCCAAAAACAAATTAAAAAAAAAAAAAAAAAATTCAAGTAACCTTGAACTTTATGAAGTATCTACATTTATGAAATACATAACTTTTCTTTTTGTCTCCCTTGAACATATAAGCACGCACATTAGCATGCTAACATAGTTGCTCATCTTAAAAAATGCTGGCTGACCTTTTATGCATGCTCTTAATTGCAAAATAATATGGAAAATAGTAATACTTCAATTTTTACTGATTTTTATTTTTATCCTACAAAAGAAACTGCAAGAAAGTAACATACTGTCAGATATCAATAGAAAAACATTTCATTTTTATGTTTAAGTGTACAACTTTTTAAAATTTATCAATTATGAGGTGCAATTGATGATGAGTATAAAAAAATAATTCTGTTTGCCTGCTCATTATTTTGATCAAACTGTGACCTTAATTTAAGCATATTATTTTTCTGTCACACACACACACACACACACACACACACAAAACCCAAAAACCCAAAACCCACACACCAAAAACCAACCACACAACCAAAAAACCCAGAAACCCTACAAGATTTATTGGCATTTGTATGGAAAAAATGAAAGGATTTTCATGTTTTGCAAGAAACTTAATACATTCACACAGATGGCCCAGCTCAGGTGTGATTTTAATTATGAGATAAAACAAAGCCCAACACAGTAGGAAGTGGTCTTAATAAACGGCCTGAAGCTTTTGTCTTCATGTGTCAAAAAGCCTTTTTATTGCATGATGAATTTTTTTTTCGCTAGCTGTTTCTAAATATGCTTGGAAGAAAAAAAAAAAAAGGACTTCTAAAGTTCACATGAAATCTTTTGGTCAAGTGAAAGATAAGATTTTTATTTTTTAATTATTATTATTTTTTTTCCCATTTATTTTTCTTCCCAATAAGTTTAGAGTTCTGCTGGCAAATGATAGTAAAAAAAAAAAAACAAACACATTAATAAGAATGAAACATGCAAGGATACAAATGCTTTCCTTATAAATAAGATAATTTTCTAATTAAGAGGTTGTCAATTTTTGTTGGTGTATCATGTTGCTTAGTAGTAAGAAAACCTGAAAATTTGTTAAACATGGCTTAAACTATCAGAATCTCTAAACCATCAGAAAATAATATTAATTTAAACCTAGCTATGGTCTTCGACCTTCATTATTAAAACACAAATAGTATAATCCTGTTGTTAAATATTACTAATAAATTATAATAATGTTGTACTGTCCCTTAGTGGGGAATTATGAGGACCTCATGTTAGGACCTCAGTGTCCTGACATAGTTAATTATCCATAGATGATGGTTTTCAGTAGTAGCTTTTTGGAACATCACAACCTCACTGTTAAGGGCTTAATAAATATTTGCAGACTCAGGTGCAGAGCACCTACGTACTCCTCCACAGAAGCAAACAGCTGTGGTTTCTTTCCTGTGCTATACATCACATACGATGTCTCATTTGTTGTGGCAAACCTAATGGTGCAAATGGCAAGCTTTATGTCCTACGTTCTTCTCTGGTTATAGCTTTGTTGCAAATATGCTAACTTATCTTTCATATGTCATTTGTCTTTAAAAAAAAAAAAAAATAGAAAGCTGAAACTTCTGGCGTTCATTACTTGAATGCTGTGTATATTAATAAAATTATTTAAAACTTCATTTTAGAATGTACAACCACTATCACCACTGATACTGGAAGGTGGAAAACTAACCTGATGGTTCACAATTGAATTCTGTATCCATGAGCTTACTTTTAGGGGGCAGTTATTTGTAACAATTGTTTCAATTATACAACAGTGAAGATTGTGAACAGTGAGCTTTTACAAGTAATACAGGTTAGGGATATTTTTTTTTTTCCAGTGTGGTTGAATACATCTCATGGATGGACATACCCGTAAGCTTCAGGAAGCTGTGCATCACCTTAAATTGTGGATTGGAATATTGGGTGATTCTTACGTAGCATCCCTTTAATTGTTGGTGAATAATGTAGTGAAAGAAGGAAATGCTAGGTTTATGTTTGTGGCGCTAAGCTACATTCAGAATGAAGCATTCTAGCAGTGCTACGATTTGTCTGGGCTTTATTGATTAGTAGCCAGAAAGCCTCTCTGTTGAAGCAGTCACAATAGTAGTAATATTTTTAAAGTTACTCAACAAATTGTTTACTATTCTGTCAAAAGCAAGGGTCTGGGTTTTGGTTGGGTTTTTTCAGATTTTTCCTATAGATGTCAATGCTTCCAGCAAAGGCCTTAAGGGGAAGTTTTGTTGTGGTGGTTTGGGGTTTTTTTTAATTTTCTTCCAGAAGTTTTCCATTCTGTTTCCTACTTGCCCTGCCATCTGTGTATCCCTCATCCTATGTCTCTTCCATTTAGGGATTTTAAGGATTATATTGTATTAATGCATCTTTCTTCTAGTCATATTCACCATATATTATGAGAAAGTACAGTAGACATAGTAATTGATAATAAACTAATAATGATGTGTATTAAGCTTTTGATCATGTGGTGACTATGAGAGCATTTGAAAGAATAATGTGTAGTCCATATTCCATAGAATCTATAGCCTAGTTTAGGCAGGAAAATGGTCCTTGTCTGTCTTGTCCTATGTGTATCATCCACTGATTTTCATCTTACATAATGTCAAATGCTCTATCAATGTTTAACTCTTCTGTGATTTCTAGGAAATCAGTTATTGATGTATAAGCGTAGCAATCATAGTTGCCTTGCTGTGTGCAAGGCATGCTGTGACATGCAAGGATTGCTGTGAAGCATGAATCCTCAGCACTGGTTGGCCTGACCTCTGAGATGCTTCTAACTGGTTTCTGGTTGTCAAACACACACATTTTGGTATACTCACCATCCAGAAAACTCTGTAGTGACTGTAGGAAGCTTTGTGTTAGTATTACCATGAGCATTATATTTGAATTCAAGTTATGATTATGATGTTGCTTATTCAGATAGTAGTCATGGCTTTGGTACAAACGTTGGGGAAGGAGCTCTCATTCTGGTGTGCATCCTATGCACAATAGATTGTCTTTCTGCATGTTAATCCAATTCTGCTGATTGACTCAGTGAAACACAAGCTGGCAATGATGCTCTGTTTTACTCTTGCAGATGCTGCGTCCTTCTTCTGCAGTGGATGTGAGTAGTTCTGATGGCTAATGTGTCACTAACATGGCCTGGCTATCTGGCCATGCAGTCACTAATGTCACATAAAAACCCAAAGTAAACAAAGGGTGCTGGTTTTGAGAGATGATGTCAGTCCTGTTATGTCTCCCTGTCAAACAGAGGACACAATGGCAGTGCTTCTTCCCCTTCATTTTTACTGGTACAAATCTAAAAGTCACTTGAAAAATGCACACATGACTGAGATTAAAATTCAGCATTAGATTAATTTGGCTGCAATTATATACCTTTCTAATTGAGCGCACTTTAAAATTCTGCTGGTAACCATTCTGTTGGTAACCTATGCCCCTTTGAGTCATTAGCAAAATGTAACTGATCTTCAGCTGTTTTTTAGGGATAGGGGGTTAATCTTCAATATAATCAAGACAAGAAGCTTTTGGCTCACAAAAGTAAATGTTTTCGATCCTTTGTTGTCAGATCCCACAATTTTCTCTACAGCAGACCTAGATGAAACAGAAAGCTGATATACTGAGCCACTGGAATTGCAGTCTTGTAATTTAGAAATATCCATTTTATCCCTTATAATTTCTTCACTGAGATTCTTCAGTCTGAATCTGATATAGGTAGGAGCCAAGACAGACAGTAACCATTTATAGCCATTCAGACCAGTGTAGATTTCACTAGAATGTAAAACCAAAGAGTTCTTGGCTTTGTTTCATGTGTCTTACAAGGATAGAAAGTACGTTTAAATTGTTGTACTCGCCGTAGCTGTGTGTTTCTGTAACATCTGCAAGCTTCTATTTTCAACGTTACAAGGATGTGAAAATACTTGTGCAGTAACTCTCTTAATTTACCAGCTAAAGAGCTTGAAAGGTCCTTTAACTTCCTAGAAATAGTGTGTATGAAAAGCTACCTCCAGTCCTTCAAGCAGGAGCTGGAATGCAGGAATACCAGCAATGCCACACATGTGATTCTATAAAAAATAGGGCAGGTGAGCATCTATTCTGAGTAGGACATTGCCCTTGGAGTGCTGACGTCCATTAAGACTTCTGATGCTTCAAAACGCTTCTGAACACACAACTAACCTGCTGTGGTTTTAAAGAGCAAGCGCCTGCAGCAGGTATTATTTTCAGGATCGAGCCATTAAATTTATTTTGTAATCAAGTTGTTTACTTCAGTGGTGGTTGCCAAGTAGCTAGAGTACCTTATAGTGTGTGTTCCAGTTGCGTAGCAGAAAAATGGGAAATATATTTATTTTGCTCCAGGAATCCAGAATTATAAAAACTATCAAAGTAGGCTCTTCCCCTCCTTTTAGTGCCACTCAACATGCATGTGCACGTGTACCTGATTTCCTGCTGTGTACACTGAGTTGATACCTGAGTCCTCCTAGTAATAGAATATAATTTAGAATTTATCTTGTCTTGCCCTGTCCAGCTGCATTATAAATAACTCAAGATGCAGAGCAATGATATAATTGCTCTGTACCTCTAGAAAGCTCTTTTTCATATAGTTTAGTCTATTTATTCTACCTTATATAGCACTTTGAAATTCCTAGATGAAATTGCTATGCAATATATATAATGTTGAAAATTAAAGAAGCCTTCTGTCTTCAAAACTCCATGCTGTGAAAGCAGGATGGCAAAAACACTGTAGTACCGAGATTTTTACAGCTTAAAATTGAGACAGAGTTATGAATGTTGTTATCTGGTGCTGAATACCTTTGAAATAGATGAATATAATCTACAGAAAAATACCATGGCTAACTGTATAGAGAATGTGTCCCTCAACAAAGTGTATATATGAGGATGGGACCCTTCTCATGTGTAATTAGCTTGGAATCGAGCTGAATGAAATAACAACCTGTAACATTTAGTTTATATGCATGACACAAAAGTACACATTGAGTATTTTTCTCTCTGTCAAAGGCTGTAGTACTTACTATTTTTTTGCAGTAGATTTTTATCTTTCTTTCTCTGCTTCTCATAGATAAAATGTTTGCTCTGAATTTCAACTCCCAGTCACTGAATGGAGTTCCAAGACCAAAGTACTACTGGCTTTCAGTACTTCAAAAATCCACAGCAATCCTGCATCCATGTAAACAACAAAGAGAGCAGAAGTATTTGCCTCAGTAGAAAGGTAGATTGTGTGGAGGAAATTGCAAAGCAGATATCCTATGAAATAGCTTAAAAACACGTAACTTTTTAGCAAACCATTAATACCAGTTATTAAAGCAGCTGGCCTAAAATGCCTATTTCTAGTGTCAGTGTGAAGATTACATTGAATCTGTAGTCCATCAAAACCTGAAGTTTTTACAACATTGCTGCCTAATGATCCTTAGTTTTTTTTAATGGTCATTGGCATGCTTGCTACGTATTTAACGTTAATATTGCCCATAAAGTGTTGTTCTTTGCTTTTTGTTTAAAGTTAGCTCTGAGGAAAGCAGCTAATCAGTAAATAAACAGTTAGGACCACATAAATGATCAGAGGGCTCGAACCCCTCTGATGTGAGGTCAGGCTGAGAGAGTTGGGGTTGTTCATCTTGGAGAAGAAAGGCGTCTGAGAAGACCTCCTTGTGGCCTTTCAGTACTTATAGTGGGGCCCATAAGTAAAATGGGGACAGACTTTTTATCAGGGCTTGTTATGGCAGGACATGAGGTAATGCTTTTAACTAAAAGAGGGGAGATTTAGACTAGAGAGAAGGAAGAAGTTTATTCCAATAGGGTGATGAGACCCCGGACCAGGTTGCCCAGAGAGGTGGTCAGTGTTCCATTGAAACATTCTGGGTGAGGTTGGATGGGGCTCTGAGCAACCTGCTCTAACTGAAGATGTCCCTGGTTAGTTCAAGGGGTTGGGTTAGATGACCTTTAAAGGTCCTTTCCAACCTAACTATTCTGTGATTTAATGGACTAGAGCAAATAACTACGTTTCGAATAAATAAATTTGGAAATGGTTTCACAAAAATATCTCCAAATGGAGAAGGGGGGGGGGGGGGGAATGGAGAGAGTTTATGTTAGAACACTTTAATTCTATACAAAAATAATGAAAGGAGTTATAAACTGCAAAACTAATAAAAAACAGTTACTGTACACATTTTATTCCAGGGATGGATAACCTTAAGATGGCCTTTCCACATCTGGGGTCAAGTGCTAGTAAAAGTTCTCCTATTCTTAGACTTCATCTGGGCTGGCATTTCTGACAGACGTGTAAACAGATGCAAGCATTGTTGCTAATGACAGGTGATTATAAGTGGCATGGGTGCCAAGGTAATTAAACCATGCCTTGACAGGAACATTTGGTGAAATGGTATTTCAGCGTTAGAAGAATTGTTGCAACACATTTTTCCCTGCTAGGCTGTAGACCTGAATATCATTCATTTTGATTCTTTGGCCTTAGTGCTCCAAAATCTGCTTTCTGCTTTAAGTGTAGAAGTATTGAGTGTAGGGAGGGCAGTGGGCAGAAGTAGCAGGTTAAATAGAGCTGGTATATATGGGGGGGTTGGAGCTTTGAACTGAAGCATCTGCTTCTAAGAAGGCTTTTAGCATATAAATACAGCATAAAAGTCCAGCATGGAGGGATTTGAGATGTATTATCTTACTTCATGACAAGATAACGGTTATTGTGCCCGATTTATTAATGGCTGAATTATTGTGCTGTTCTTTGTCATATATTTCTTATTGGACACTTTTACTGCTTTTACTGCTGCAAATTGTAGTTTCTAAATCTATTTAAGATTTTTTTTTTTATGGTGGAAAGTACTTCACAATGAAATACAGATTATTCTCAAAGTGAAAATAAATGGTTGCTTTAGAAATAATGTGCTTAATATAGGAACTTATATGAAGTTCAAGCAGTATATTCTCAAATCTTCATGGAGCAATTTCATCGTTTAAGAATACTTTGTTTGCTGTTCAAATTTCTTTTGCTCATAGTGAATAATGCTAAAGTTCCTAATTGATCTCGGAACCCCTAGCAACTCCTTATTTAAAATTAATCACTCATATTACATGACAGCTGTGGAAAAATATGGTTTAATCCTATAAATGTATCGACAAAAAGTGGGATATCTGTATTTGAGGATACTTTTCCATTATTCTGTGTGAAATTCATTATAATCCTAGGATAGAACCTAACTGTTCACACTATTGATATACCTTTGGTATTTGCCTCAGCCTTGAAGCTATGAGTGTTTCATATAATAATCTCAGATAAAATTCTAGGCTTCCACCAAATTTGGGAGAACAACTTAATCCAGTTTATCTTTCATTCAGGGCACTGAGGGTGGAAAAGAAATTATTTCTTTCTGATGGTTGGTCTGGACACCACTAAAGCAGTACAAGAAGCTGCTACAAATAGTAGATTGTAGCTAATAAAATCTTAATGTTTGGACTAGGTACCTGGCAAAGAGTCATGGGAATCTAGTAACATTTCAGTTAAATCTAATTCTTAAGAACGAAATTTTAAATATTCTGAGATCAATTTTCACATCAGATATTTGAAAAGATTCAGTTAAATGCCTTGTTAGATACCTTGCTTCCACCTTCTTATGAAAATATGGTAAAATCGAATGAGTTAAACCCAATAAGGTAATTTTTCCCCTATCTCCTAGTTCAAGTTTCTGAGCTTTCCATCCATTGTTTCTCTGAGTGAATGTGCCAATAGAAAGTTAATATGCAATTAATACATTTGTAGATTTTTAAGCCCCTGGACTGAGACAGATTCTGGTAAAAATTTGTGTCGTGCAAGGAAGCTGGCTTGAATATATCTGATGAAGTCCAGTGTGGTGGTGGTGGTGGGTGGCATGCCTGTCAAACACAGCAGAAGGGACCTAACAAACTGTGGTAATTCACCTGGAAAAAAATAAATTGGGGATCACTTGTAAGGATTATAAAGTTGAAAATTGAGAGGATAACTTTGGCATTTTTACATTTAGAATTTGTATGTACAGGAGCGTTTTGGAGGTTTTAAAAAGCCTGCGTGTTTTCCCTTGTCTTCAGCATATCAGAGGGTATGTAAATTGTGCTCCCTGTTACTGTTTGCAGCTTGTAAGTATAACAACTGTAGACGAAAAGAAAGGATTTGGATGCCTGTAGCTAAGGGAGGTTTATTATTTGTAAAGCCTATCAGGAATAAAATCTTTATTATATTTAGGTCCGGTATTAAGATTATGCATTTGTACACATAGTACAGTATATAACTTTTTTGAAGGGTTTTAATGTTATGTGCAAGTAACCTTGGAGCTGCCAGTTTGTTTTATTTCTGATGTTGCCTGCTATTCCCTGAAGCAGATAAACTATGGATTTTTTTTTTTTTTTTGATCTTCCATTTGCTAGTCTTTCGTTATATTGTGGTTACAGTCACAATGTCAGCACATAAAATGTTAAACATCACTGGTCTGAAAGAAGCTTCCATTGTCTTCTACTTCTGGTGCCTGGGGATTCTTTCTAGTCTTGCAGCGATGGTTCTGTCAGTGTAATATGTCATGAAGCATTTCTCAGTAATGACAGACATTGAATATGAGTGACAGGAACTCTGACCGAGTGAAATGGGTTCAATTACCAGAGATGTAGGGTTACCTGAGATAAAACCAAATGGTCCAATTGTGCTTGGTTTTGACCCTTTGACTCCCAACTACCCAGAAGCAAAGACAAATGGCTGATTAACCATCCCCTCACCCTCCTTTTCTGTGATAAACTTGTTTGGATTTCCTTGTCTGAATAAAAATCTAAGTGTGGCATGTTTCTAAAAGGAAATATGAGAGGAAGACAATGAGTACTGGTGCTAGTCATTTTCTTCTCTTACCGACACAAAACAGAAAGCTGTCATTCTATCTTGGAATGTATCTAGGACACAGTGTCCAGAAATCAATACAAGATAAATGATTGCTCTCTTAACCTCACCTTTCTTCTGATGCAGCGGTTATGTTGCTCCTGTTCACCTGTAGCCAACCTGACGCCAGAATAAATGAGAGAACCTGCCATGAAAAGTATCTTCTTGGGATTTTTTTGTGTGTTGGAGGGTTTCTTTGGGGCAGGGGGGGTGGGGGGGTAGTCAGCACTGAAGCACCATTTTACGCTTGTTCTAGTCCAGTGCTTACAGCTCCCAGATAGAGTTATAGCAAGCTCTCTAATTAAACTGTCGCTGTCTGCCCTCACTTCACTGCCTTTACAAAGTCATTTAACTAACAGACATTCCTGACTATTAAAGCTAGGAGCAGCGTTGTCTCCAGTACTGGAGATAAAATGAATGAAATTTGTTAATCTCCACTGACACTTGATCCTAGATGTTGAACTAATGCTGTTGCACCTGAACTTTTTCTTTATTGTAATTACTTCTCATGTTTTTACTTCATATAATAAATTGGAGGAAAATTTCAACAGGTATTAAATTATTCAAGTTGATTTATGGATGCTGAATGAATATGACATTCATCTTGTGCATTCTTCAAAAGCACATTTCAGTGGGTGTTCAGAGCTGGATTCAAGGATTGTGCTAGTGGGATACTATAGTAGATGCTGTATTTCCTTCATCTGAAAGGAATGCCATTTTTAAGTCCATACCCTTTTAATAATGAAAGCAAATGTTAACTTTGTGATTTTTATCCACTCTTAATTTAAACAAATACTTTTGTGTGAAAATTTAATACACTTTCAGATAGCACATCAAAAGAATTGCATGCCATTGGTAAAATTAAGAGGACTCAAATTACAGAGTATAATTCAGTTCTGTTTGAAGGAACTAACATTTTAAGAAAATATATTTTTACTTTATTTCCCATCTCCTGTGTTTGTTCTGCAATTCATAGAGTGTAAGGCCAGAAGGACTATTAGATCATCTAGTTTGACCTCCTGTGTATCATAAGGCAGTTGGCTGTCCAGTCACTTGTCTTTGGATTTCAATGTGTCCTTCAGAATGGTGTGCATTGGTTTAAGGACAATGGAAAATGGAGAATCTACCACTTCTCTGGAATTTAATTCACTTGATAATCAGCATCACAATTTAAAAGATCTGTTTTCTGTTTGAATTCTTGGCTTCAGAAATCTTTCTCTCTAGTCCTTGCTATGATTTTCTCTGCTAGACAGGAAAAAAAATATTGTGGCCAGTACACTCGGTCTACAGAAGTATAAACATCAGCCTTTTCCTTTCTCTTTCTTGTTTCTGAGCAACTTGGCAGGCTGAGATCTATACAGGTGTTTTGCCCCATAGTAAGATTGCATGCAGAGCTGCTGTCCTGGGTTCCAGAAGCTGGATATACTAAATGTGACGTTAGCTCAAGACTCTGTACCATATTCTGTTGTGTACTTTTAGGCCTCTACTTCCAGTACTGTGAAATTTTTATGAGATGTTAGTGTTTATCTCCAAGTGACCAGCAAGCCAAAATGCTGATTGTTACATGTTATCTGCCCTCTGTTTTTAGGGTTTGTCCTTTAGAGCTAACAGCAGCCAACAAAAACACCATTGGTTTCTTTTTGAAATAGAATTTTGGTCATATAGGGTTGCATTTCTTGAAAAAGATGGATCATGACCAGTTGTAATTCTATTTGTGCCAGGAAAATCTTCCGTATGGCTCTTTCTTTGCTGTTATATTTTTGCAAGAGTGATTAATGCTGAACTTCAGAGTGACTCAGCAAAAAGCTATGTGACTGTCTACACAGCATGCAGAAGAGACCTACATCTCTGGGAAGGTCTCAGGTCTCAAAATCTTTCACCTTGTCAGAATAGTTTCTTGATTTCTCACATCATTTAATGCCCATGAATCTGCATCACCATTGCAACTGCTGTGTCCTCATTGCACCTGCTGAAGCAATGGTCTTACAGTTGAATGTTGTGGGGCTGCAGAAGTGAAATACAGTAAGTTTAGTGGAATGTCTACAGAAATTCATACTGTTAGTCAAAGAAATAAACGTTATCAGTTTGTTTTGTCTAGTTGGTGCAAAGCCTGTCTTACACTGTTTAGAATTTACTATGTTTAAAGCAGACATTGTAGCCAGATCTTCAGGGCCATTTACGAAATATAATGTTCTACAAATTAATGTTCACAGCACCAAAATATTGGACAGCAGTGACAAAAGCCAGAGACAGATGAAGGAAAAAATACATGCATCTTTATTTACAAATCTAAAGAAAATATGTATCTGCATAACTTGTAATCCAAAATTCCATGTTGTAAGCAAACTTTTCTAAAAAATAGAAATATTTAACTAGCATTTGAGCATGGAAGAGAGTAAACAGCTATCTGCCAGTCATAAATTAACATTTATTTCCCTAGTGTTATTTCTATATTGTGATAATATTCCTACCACATCCTTCTTCTGCCTCTCCTTTCCTATTTTGAACATTCACATCATTATAATCTATCATTGTAATCTGCAAGAATAAGTTCTATCAATGCTAGATCCTTGGATCATATGCATGCATTTTTACTCTTAAATTCCATAGCACTCAACTTGTTTGACAAAATCTGTATTGATCTAGAGTGGACTCCTATCCTGTGCTGGTCTTAGCACTGCAGCTATCCGATGAAAGCACATTCCAGAGCTGTCAGTATGGAACTTTGCAGTAAACCAGCCATTCCATCCCACTTGGAGCACTGTTTCCACTGCCCTCATTCCCATCTCAAGCGTGATGGAAAATACACAGTTCCATGCTTTGGTAGAACCTTGTTCTGAGGCACTTTTTTTCATAGGCTCAGGTCATGAATCATGCTATATGGAAGGAAAAAAAAAAAAAATTGGATGCTTCCAATGGTACGTTCTCAAGACGTAACAACATTAGGTGTTGATTATACTTTTGGAAGGGTAGTTTGCATATTGTGGTGCATTCATTATTTTGCTTTTGAGGCTTTTTTAAGCTGTTAGTCTTCACTTTAATATTTACAGCAACACTTGTATTAAGTTCAGAGTTCAACAGTAGTTAGAATCTAATTTGTGAGTATAAAAATATGTATATATAGGTCAGGTGGTTCTCTCAGCTTGTAGGGGTCTGTATTTAAAATCAACCAACCAGAACAAGTGAAAAAATGCCACTCTCTTATATCCTAAACCACATTTTTAAAAAATTATATACCTCAAGATCTGCAACAGAAAGGACCACTTAATGCAAGTATCAGGAGTGCAGGTGATTTAATACATTACTGTGAAAGGTACAGTGTATAGTCCCTTGGGTGGCTGCCTATGTCTACTAGACTTCATGTGTTTTTTAGGAGAAAGGGGTGGAACTGTGGAGTGAAATTTTTTTATAGATATGTATTGCACTGCAAAGCTAAGGGTTTGGTTATTTATTTATTTATTTATGGTCCTTTAAATGGCCATCTACCTGCAGAGTTACTTCACTCCATCAGCCTCTAGAGAGGGTGCTGCAGTCAGGTTCCAGGCTTGAAAACACATTTCACAAAAAAAGTAATTTTTTAATATATTATTGCTCAGATAATTAAGTAGAAAAATGAAAACAACATCTGTTATGAGGAGAAGCAAGACTTAAGTAAAAGATGATAGAAAAGTGAAAAAATCTTGAAGGAAAAATGCTTCTATATTTTTTGAGATGGGCAACAAATCAGAAAATTCCTGAAGTAAAGCAAAAGCACAGTTAACTTACATAGGTCGGACTTGGGCAGGAATACAAATGCTTCTGGGAGGGGAATTCTTTCACCTGTGAATTCATACCAATAGTAACATTTCAGAAAAAAATCCAAAGCTAGCTTCATATATTTCCTTAATGTAGTCATACATCTTTACCGAACAACCTTTGAACACAGAATAACCTTAGAATGCAATAAATTAAACTATCGGAATTTAAATCTCTCATGAAGTTAGTAAACTTCTAATGAGTCCTACTTGATTGTAAATATTTGCATTCAACCTTTTAGAACTATCTTCAGGACACCAATTCTATGCTGTGATTGCTGATACAGCAAGGAGTCCTTTTGGTGCTTTTATTAAGGCCCAAAGACATCTACCTAAAGATCGGTCTTGTATAGTCCCTGTTCTAGCAGAACAGAAACCCAGAGTTATAAATAACAGTCTTTCTTCTCAGCCTGTGTTAGCTTTATGTTCTTGGAGTCTCAGAGTAACTCATCTTCCAGATTTGGCTTTGGTCACGTTGCTGCAATGCTTTTTGCATGGGGAAAAGATAATGCCAATACTTAGCAATAATACACAAGAATTAGTAAGTGCTTGTATTCTTTACACATAAACTTGGACAACCATTCTCTGATTTTATGGTTCTGCAAAGCATTGGTTGCTAACCTGGGTCTCAGTAGAGAAGTTGCATCCTATTCAGTAGGTTTCAGGACCAAATGTTAAAGTGTAAGAGCAACAGACTTTCTTTTTTCTGTGCTAAACCAGGATTGTTACTGTCTGTCAAGCAGTCTTCTGAATTCAGTCAAGTTTTTCTGCTCTTGAGGCATTAATGAAAACTGTCTTGTGTTTAAAAAAAAAATTCCTGAATAGGCATATATTCAAAGGCAGTAACTGTAATTCTTGGTTTAAATGCAATGTACTCTGACTACAGCAATAAATTTGTATAATTAATCTTTCATATAACGTTCTGGAAAGGGAAAAATTGTCTAAGCAAGCTCTGTGCAAGTTGTTATTTTTAGGTTCTCTACTGTAAACTTATATTAATATAAGGTTGAATAATCTGGAAATATTTTCAAGAGAGGTCTATACCCTCATTCAGAGATCTTTAACATTTCTTGTTAGTGGCATATTCTTCTTGGTTTAAATGGTACACAGCCAGTTTTTGCACGCTTTGTTTTGTTCCCAGTGTAGTCAGTGGCAAAAATTCTTTGACTCTCGTGGAAATAAATGGGCCATCATGTACAAGTCTTAATATGGAGATAAGATTGAAGGAGTGGTAAACAGATGGGGTAGATATTTTTTTATATAAATATGTTATGCTAACTCATCAAATATATATTTGAGAAGAATGCAAATTTAACAACACAGTGTAACTATTAGGTAGAGCTACATAGCTTTCTCAGTGGACTAGATACCTTGGTACTAGGCGTAACCCAAAATATTTTTTAACTATTGTAAGCTATCCTGGAAATATGTTCATTAAATTTTACTGAATGTCAGTGCATGCATCATGTTTCTAGAATGTTACTATATATTTGCATATAGTAAACTTTTGTGAAAAATAGTATGAAGTCCATTGGAAGCTAATTGACTTAATTTTGATAGTAATATTCTTTGAATTAGTAGAAAATAAGGTCTACATTTTCTTAGCACATTTAGTAAAGGTGAGGTTTCAGTTCACAGATTCTAAAAAAACTTATGTAATCCTAATTAAGTATGTGCTTCTGTAAAGTTGAATTAATTCCATTAAGAATTTTTTATGTTGTAAATATTTCTATATAACCATCAGGCTTGGAGAGGACAGGTGAGTATTTTCTCTCGTGGAGACTTTGTAGTTCTGCAAGCTAAAACAGAGCACGGCGTAACTTGGTTCTCTGGGTATCCACAAGCCCACATAATTGTGCTAATTTTAAATTTCTGTTGCTTTAAATCTGCAGCTCTCGTATTTCATCTGTGTAAATAAAGGTCCTCCTGCAAGCCAGCCAGGAAAACATATGATACCATTTGCGATTGCAGAATGCGGCATGCTGTTCTTCTGTAATTATAATGGCCTGAGCAGTGAGGGGTTGGTTAGCCTTCCTTAACAATCATTAATCTATCGAGTCTTGGTTACAGTGGCCCATCTTGGAGAACAGCAGTCCTTGGCGTGAGGCACCTTGGGCTGTGAGTTTGTTTTGAGCAAGGGATAGCCTTGTTTGTTACATGCTGCTGCTCACTGGTCCCTCAGGAGTCTGGGAAGAGGTTTTTTTCCCTGTCTTGATTGCTGCTTGCCCTCTCCCTCACTCTCTAGCTTGTCCCTTTATTTCTCCTTGTTGTGAAAGTTTCTTTCTGTGTGACTGGGAGTCTGTTTAGCAGACCATATTGCATGTGAAGGTGCATCGTTTGTTGCCTGATTTTGGCAAGGCTGGGCAGTCAGCTGGGATGTAATTAAGACTCTGAGAACAGGCTGTCTTCTCCACAGGAAGGGCATGTTAGATGTTGCTGGGATTTGGGGCTGTCAGTTTGGCCAAGGCTGGAAACTGAGAGCTAGGGACAGTGATCTTTTCTTTCATTTATAATCCCTTTATGTACAGTGTATGCACTTGGCAAAGTTTACATATAACCTAGTGGCTGGAGCTTACAAGCCAGTGCGGCTAAATTAGCATATGTTACATGTATATTTTAGTAATATTTTAAAGCAAGTGCAAATTTCCAAAGTGAATTATGCATGTATGACAGAAATAGGGTTGTGTTGCATTGGGTGTCAAATCCCACAACTTTTTGTCAAGACCATGGATTTTACATTAAAAAGGCAGAGAGACTAAACGAGGTAAAACAGTTTTAATTTTTAACAGTTTGGTCCAGCCCAAGGAACTGCTCTCTGACAGTTATAACTGACATTTGAATAATTGGATTAATTTGGAGAAGGGCAAATCCTGTAGTGATGGCTGTGCTTGTTCTATATATTTTTTTTAACTTGGGGATGGAGCTGAATGGTTTAATTATTTAAAGGGCACTTTGCACAATATAAAATACTGTTGTTGTGAAACTTTGGTCTAAATTGAAGGAGGAAAAATATTTGTATTATTTAATTCTTTACATTTAAAGGCTTGAGGAGAAAAATCTGAAACTTATTGTATCATGCTTTTTTAGCCAATGTAAAGAAAACTGGGAGAGGTGGAAATTATCATTTGTGGCCCAAAGCACCAGAAATTGAGATGGGCATGATTTAATCACCTAGATTCTTGTCCTTTTTCCAGAAGTGTAAACCCTCACATTACCTTCAATTGCAGAATAGTTGATCAGTGCTATTGCAAGAAGAATCTCTTCCAGTTTTCTTAAACCAATATTCATCTCTTCTTTTATTCCGGACCATCCCCCCCCTCTTTTTTTTTTTTTTTTTTTTTTTTTTTTTAA
>JANHGN010000616.1:201539-223296 GCA_024605025.1 Megaceryle maxima | reverse complement strand
TAAATGAAGAATTTTATATTAACAAAAGTAAATTATTCTACTGTGCTGAAAACCACGGGTAGGGTAGGAAGGCTAACTATTATCAGAGACAGTTTAGACCACTGGGTTAGTTCTGGCTGTTTACCCAGCAGGACATTAATAGTATTAACACTCGAGGAGAAAGTGTTGATCTACAATACTAACACCCTGTAAGTGAAGTATGAAATGTGCCTAGGAAGTGCCACATGCATCTGTGGACACATGTATGATTTTAGACAAGTAGACATCCTTGCTTAAAGGATTACAAATTTTACTTTGGGGTTGTTAGTTTATTGAAATGTTTTTATGTTCCAAAACAAGCAAATAAAATCTTTACTAGATTTGGTAAATTTGGTAATTCTTTTTTTAGATTCCTAGCTGCCATACTGCATTTACATATTACATCACACATTCTGCTAACATAATTTTGTTTCCTAAAAGGTTTGTTTCAAGTGATTTATATGTAAAGAACCAAGTGAAATTTGAAAGTGTGTGAATGAATTCTAAATTTGTATGATTAGATCGCAAGGAAACATTTTTTTAAGTTAATTTTGTATATTGTCACCCTAAGGAGTTTCTGTATACTCCTGAAATGTTTTATCATTTGCTGCTTTGCAAACAAGGCTGCTTAGCTTTCCTGTATCCAGACTAGCATTCCTTTGGGAATTCTTAAAGCCTTTTAAAATTAGGGGTGGGGGTTGGGGTGGTGTTGGTTTTGTTTTGGGTTGTTGGGTTGTTTTTGTTTTTTTTTCTGGGCCAGTCTAAGGAAGTCCCAGGGGTGAAGTTGCCATCTGTCCTCTATATTAAAAGAATCTTCTATATTATATCCTGATGTTCTTGTCCCAGAGATAAATGTTGATAATTAAAAGAACAGCATTTGTCCTTTTATTCAGAAGAAAATTTCTTTTTTATTAACAGTTTGAAAACTTATGAATAATTTTTAGGTTCATTAAGCTCCCATTTTTCTAGTTTGTGTGTCCCTTTTATTACTTCAGAGTTATGATAAGTATTGGCAAATGAATTGAATATTTATTATTCTAAGCATGTGCTTGTGTGTTTTAAGGAAAACTTCAGCAGGGCTGAATACAGTAGAGTTGTAGACAAATTATTGTTATAGATAAATCTGTCTTGCAGTAAAGAGGAGGTATGACAATCAGTTGAGATGTATTGAACCAGACACCTATTAGGAGATTGCTTCCTCTATAAAGATTGCAAGTCAAGAGACTCCGCCCTCCTCCTTCAGGAAAGCAGCTTACTTATTGTATGAACTTCCTTCCCCAACACATGTTTGCCCAGGAACAATTCAGCATCTTTACACTTGAGCTATAGCTCATTAGTGTCCGTAGTTGCTCCCAGTGGTCCCTCCGTTCAGTGAGTATCACAGTGCATGCATGATCTGAATACCAAGTACCTATACTCTGAATATCATATTTATGCAAGTCAAGATTAATAATTTGTAAGTAGCGTCCTTGTTTGTGTTTCTAATACTATCTCTATTCATGGGTTTAATACAATAATGTAAGAACTGTGTCTGTTGATAAAAAGAGTGAAAAAGTGCTGAGATGTTGCTATAATCCTCTGTTGTGCTGCTCTCCTTCAGCCCTGGTAAGCAGGTCAGACCAAAGGTCTTTCTAACTCAGTGTCATACAATGCTGGACAACAGCAGGTAGTAGAAGAAAAGAATGAGAAGACTGGAAGTTATATAGTGATTCATTCCCTGAATATTTATCTAGCCCCAGTAATTTGGGTCTAACAGAATTTCTGATGCAAAAGTGGTATCTTTCTATTTAATGGTCCTGCACAGATACTACTTTGCAGTGAATTTATTCAGTCATTTTTGATTTATGTAGTTTTAATAGCCTCAGTATTCTGTTTTGAACAGTTACACTACATGCTAAAGATTATGATCACACCCCATAAAAAAGCCCCCAAAAAACCACCTGAACCAAAAATCCCCCCTTTTGCTCATTTGTTTCTTTTATTAGCAAACAGTGAAAAATAATTCCCTGGTTAAGTTTGGGGTTTGGTGTTGGTTTCTTTGTTTATTCATTCTTTTACCAAGTTCCCTTGCATCTCACTTTCGTGATTGCTTTTCTAGGCTGACCAGCCTTTCTCTATTTAATCATAGTTCATACCAAGTCCTTTCCATATTGCTGCTCTTTTTGTCTTGCTTAATTGTAGTGTATCTGTTTTGAGGAGGGGAAACAAACTGTTTAGTTTTTCATGCTTGGGCATCTAATCATACACAAACATCACCATATTTATATAAGTGAGTTAATGTTTCTTCCTAGTTTGAGTGGTTTTTTTACTTCTTGTGTAAAAGCCTTTGTATTTTTTGTGAAGTGAAATGTAGGAGTTGACATAAGCACGATTGATAGCTACTATTTTCACAACACAGTAGATGTCTATCATCTACTATTTAGGTATAAAACTCTCTTTGTGTGTATCATTAAACATACAAGGCAGAACCTAAGTCAGATCAGAGTTTATTTACCAGCCTTGGCTAACAGAATGAAGACACTTACGATCTCTTTGCTTGTCAGATTACTGGTGTTGAGATACCTGTGTGCGTCTAAAGGAACTTCACAAGCATCTGTTCCAAACTGAGGTTATACTGTCTAGAATGCCTTGGATATAGAAAATTTAGGCAGAAGTTGAATTCAAGAGCTGTGGTAGCAGGACTCCTCCTTGTAAATAGACCACTGAAGAGGTATATAGATCTTTATGTTAACATTTAGTTTGGAAGACTTGTTTGCATACAGTGACTGGTGAACTATAAGTGAAGGGTGGTCTGGTACGTGCCACTGACTAGAAATGCCTTAAAATGACTCTTCATGATTGCTATGACTTTTCAATCTGAATACTCTTTTCAGATATTTTGATTTTCAAAGTTGATTTTTTTGCATTATACCTTCTTTGGATTAAGGAGAGAAAAGAACTTACATACCTAGTTCTAGGAGTGTAGATACGTTTCATTCCTGTTAAGAATCTTCATTTGTATGGGTGTGTGCCCTCTGGTGGTACAGCACAACCGTAAATCTGGGGGTATGGATGGCCCTGTCACTGTCCAGGCCATGTTTAAACCTTCATAAAAGCCTTGCTGGAACATTATAGGACAACAGGCAAGCATCTGTATGCTGAGTTACTTTAGGGTTATTTGTAGATCCATCTCCACCACCTATTCTTCAAGCCAATAACATCTAAATTAATCTTGGAAGCTCTTTTACACACACAGGTTTTAAATTAATTTTTAATATCCTACAATGATATCCTGGTTCCTCGGATGCAAAATTTACTAGTACTGGTCTTCCATTTTTCTTTGCTTGAATTTGGTTTCATCTGTATCCCCCTTCTCCTGCTAGAAACTAGTGGAAGGAGGAACTAGTAATAGGTGAACTGATTCTTAGATCATCTCAGGTTGAATGGGACTTTATGATCAAGTCTTAATGTTTGTGTGGACTTACCTGCAAGTAAGAATTTTGAGTTTACTTCCTTCCTGAGACATAAAAATTGTGGGAGGGAAATAAGACAGTTGTGCACAGAAGTAAAAAAAGCCTGTATGTAAAGTTTAAAAGCTACTGAAAAAAAAAAAAAAAGAAAAAGAAGTATTTATATGAAAATATATATATAGCTGTGTAGTTTGTGGATGAAGACAAGTAACAAACAGAAAAACTATCATTTAATAGAAAGGTGTGTCTGACAATTGCATAAAACCACAATGAATTCAAATACAGGACACAACTATAGGATGCAGCATAACACCCCTGATAATTGCTTCATTTCCATTGATGATTGCCTGGCAACTTTGAGTATAGTGAGATGGCTACTGACATTGTGTAGAAGAGGCATGTATTATGTAGCGATAAATGTATTATTTCTAATGTCATTCTTCAGCTTCTTAAGAGATGCTTATTCAACTTCTGGTACCAAGTTGTTGATTAGTGTATGTCAGGTAATGATTCTTAATGATGAATGACTTTCCAGAGCGTATACAGAATTGTTTGTCTCTTCTTAAAATCACCCTTTGCAGATTTGTACATTTCTATAATATGCTTCCATTTTATGCTATAATATGTCTGATTACAGAAAACTTTAATTTTTAAAAAATCCTCTCCCCCAATAGCTACTAATGCACTAGATTTTGTTACCTTAACATTTTTCTTTCATTAATATTGATTAATCTGTAGAGTGTTTCATTGCTGTTAATAGGGGGCACATTTTAAATTTTAGATCATTAACATTTAAATAGATTTTAATTGTTAAATGTAACAAATTTATGCAGGTAAAGATTCAATTTCTTCAATTAATTTACATTTACATGTTCAGAGATCTTTTGCTAAGGCTATTCTCATAAAACTTTAAGGGTCCCAGAAGGATCTCTCTCGACTTCAATTCTTTCCATTTTATCCCTGATACCCTCTCTATGTTGTGTCTTTGAAATTGCTAGGCTTTTTCCATGTGCTAGTTAATAAAATAACATTTCTTTTAGTCTTTTAGGCAGAGGTTTGTTTCAACAGATTTATATATAAAGAACTAAATGAAATTTAAGTGTGTGACCGAATTCTAAATTTGTTCTACAAGTTTGAGAATTGGTCATCTTCTCCATTATGCCACTTGGGAAAAATAAGTATCTGGTTGTTTGATGTAACTTGCAAATCAGTCAAGGAAGCAATTCCAGGTAGTACTTTTCTAGCCCCACAGGTTCCAGAAGGCCAAATGAAAAAAGGTAAAGTTAATTTGGTATTTTATCTCATTGTCTAGAGGAAAATTCAGCAAGGTTGTATTCTTATGTCTTCCTCTATCTGGGTCTTGCATTTCTCTGGAAGCATGATATCTTGGATGTAGCCAGTTTATAGATACATATATGTGTCTATATGAATATATAGGATAAGTTTATAACAGTTCAGTAAAAGGTTACGTGGTTTACTTTATCAAACTAATAAGTTAATATTAACTTGCATGATGTCAAGATAAAAAACAGTATAGAGCGAGGACAAGAACAAGGTGACTCTTTATCAACAAGAGGAGGAATATGTCTTGCAATATTAAATTTCACAAAGAAGGGAGGCAAATTTCTTCACTTCCTTAGAAACAGCCTGATCAGCTTGCAAGTGCATCTGTATGCTCCAAAATAAATTATAAGCGAAGACTAAATGTGACACGTTTTATGTTAATATATGTTCTTTGTGTGTCATGAAGTAATTTTCTAAATTCCCGAACCCAACATGCAGAAACAGGGACTCAAGGGATTGGAGAAGGTGGATCATTTAAAGTTTTTAAGTTAATAAGAAGTTTTCAAAGAGATGTCAGGGACATGATGCAAGATGGGGTCAAATCAATAGACAGCAAAGGGTCTATTATATTGAAAAGAGAAAGTTAATAAATTCCATATGAGAGAACTGGTTATTTGAAGAGATGAATGGATCAAGAATGGCTCATGGGAGGAGAAGGACCTGCTATAAGATGTGAAAGTGAATGTCAAATGAACCTCAAATGCTTAGACACAAACAGATTTCAAAGATTGTAGGCACAGCAAAATTAAGGGCAACATATAAAGGAAATAGGAAAGGTTCTAAAAGTTTTCAAGGAATGTATTATAGCCTTTAGTGTAAGTGATTTATGTGGGCAAAAGGTGGACCAAGCTGAGGTGACCAGAAAGGAAGTTGAGAAGAACTTGACACAATACTAGTAAAATGCCATTCAGTGTGGGAGGAATAAAAATTTGAAGAAAAAAATTGAAGAAGTGGAGAACTAAAATACTGGAATTTTTTCCTCATTATAATAAACATCAGTATTTTGGGAGGGCTTTGCCAATGAGGAGTGAAAAGATGACTGAAAGAATAGAGAATTTAAAAAAGGGCTTCAACGTGAAGGGGGAAGTTAGTAGTTAGTTGACACAAAATACAATCAAAAGGACGCATTCCTGGAATATACTGACTGTTAAGGAACAAAAGTGTAAACATATCTTGAGGGTAACTTGACTTGTCGTTCTTGTGTTATGAAAGGCAGAATGTGTCAGGAGGTGGAGTGTTTTTCTTGGTAGTGATTTATCCTGTCAGACAGTATTGATTTCAATGATGTAGAAGGTATTACAGGAAAAAATGGCAGCTCTACTCTGCTGGTACATACTAGTTTGTGGTGAAAAGATTTCTATGCATTACTGTTGGCTTCAGTTCTGGCAACATTCAGATGTGTAAATACTGTTTGAGAGGAGAGAAACTCTCTTGAAAGTGTGATGACTTCATAATTGAACTAAGTAATAAAATTCTTCACTGGGTCACTTTCTTGACTTTCTGATAATCCCAGTCTTCTACATGGCCTCCTCCAAAACAAAAAAATTTTACGGAGCTATATATTAATAGAGGAAATAGAGCCTAGCTGGAAACTGATGTAAATTATGTCAAACCATAAAGACAACAGTTCAAAACAAAGGATATTTCCCCCAGAGAGTAAAGAATATTAAAAAAGTTTTTCTTCAGAATTCTAGTGAAGAATTGGCATTTCCCTGTTTTTGACTCTACATCTGACCATCACCAAATGCAGACATAATTATATGCCTTTGATTTAGAGATTGGGAGGAGAAGACAATCTAATTTCCAGAAGGAAAGTCTTTCATATTAGAGCGTCATGTTAGTATTGGGCAGCTTCTAATGTGAAAATAAGAATATTTACTGCTGAGGGACTGAGATCTACACATAAAATATCTATGAAGGAAATAAGTATTTTAAAATGCAAACACTAAAGTTGTATTGACACTTCAAAATATGGTCAGAGGTTGGTTCCTCCTTTAGAAGTGTCTGTGTTCTAATGCATATTACTGCATACACTGAACCTTTCATGATAGAGTAACTTCCATTTGTTTTTTTTCCAATGGAAAAACACACAGTTCTTTTTTATTTCAAAAGATCACAAGATCTCTATAAATACTAATATAGAGCTTCAGTATGATGTGAAAATGAAAGTTTTCAGAAAGATGCTTTATTCTATCCGGATGGAACAGAAGAGACCATCAGGATAACATCCTTCTGCAAGTGAATTCATGTTACTTTTAATGAAGGATAATTTCTTTAAAATGAGCACAGAAAAAGCCATGCTTCAGCAACATAAGGTTAATAATACCAAAACATATAAAAATGTACTTTAGCCTGTGTGTACACAGCCTTAGTTCATAACAGCAGAGGTGTGTAACATTATGTATTTGGAAGCCAAGAATTTTGCACTCCCTGCAGCCTGCTATCATCAGCTAAGACTCGGGTAGCATAAAGGATTCAGGATGAGACCAAACCTTTGCTTCAAAACTTTTTGCACCCAATGTTGGTTGTGTTATTTGATAGATTATTAATGAACTTGCCAGTAGTCCTGTTTCTTTTTTGATGTACGATGACAACAGGGAGTACTCGGATCTACTTACTGAGTTTGCATATTCCCCAAAATTGTCTCATGCCATACCAATAGAATAAGTTTTGGTTTGTAGGTCAGATATTTGTACAGAACCAAAGCATCTATTATGCATTAAGTAACTGTCTGTAAATATTAAACCTCTGGTAGTGATTTCTGGATGCATAAAACCAAGAGAAGAGTAAATTATTAGTAAGTTAGAAATGAAGGAATATATAGATTTTTTTTGAGGATCCTAAATGGGAATTTCACTTGAGTCCTGAGCTTGATGCATACCGAGAACCTGTAATTAAATGCTGAGCAGTCTGAACTTCTGTTGACCTGTTTGGGAACTGAAGTTGTTTCAAATGTGTCTCCTATCACTTTAACAACCCCCAAGTTTCTGTTGCAAATTACATATGGTTTTGTGTAAGTGGAAAGGTTAAATAGCTTGTGCTCTTTACTTAACTTGTTCTCCTGCCTTCAAACTGCTTGTAGATGAAACATATGTTCAGCTCTGCTATTCCTTAGAATTTGCTGTAATTCAAGATTAAAATTCCAAGACAAATAATGAGAGGACAAGAGATGTGGTTTACTGGGGAGTGGCCACCTCCAGTCAAACTGGAATCTGGTTAGGTTGCTGCTGTTTGCAATATCAACAAGACAATCTTGTAGAAAAAAAGCAATTCCTAGATGGAATTTGGATGTTTGTAGATATTCTTTTTAAGCAAATAACTTTGTTTTGCATATACAGATGTACTCTAAACTGTGTGGGTTGTGAAAACTAGTGCTTGAATTTCCTGATAAAATGTTTTAATGGCATTTATTAGGGCCTACCATATTAGGGGAAAAAAACCTCCTAAATTCAGGTGTTTTATAAATAATTATCTGAGAGGCAACTAAATAAAATTAAGATCTCAGAAAAAAGTGAAAATAATGTGAATTTGAACATTTCAGTAAGTTTCTCGGTGCTAAAGAGCTGCTGCCTCTGTCACTTTAGGTGTCTGAGTGTCATTGTCTTTTTTTAACAAAGTGGCATAGTTCTTCCTCCAATGTGTTTCTAAAAAGGACCATGTTTAATTCAAGGCAACCAGTAATAAGTAGCCTACAGGTACAGGAAGCATCAGTTTAACTTGAATGCTTATACTGGCATTATTCTGAAAAAAATATTCAATATTATCCTTAACTGTTTATTTAATATAAAAGAATTTAGGAAAAAAAAAAAAAAAAAAGAAAAGCTTTTGCACATTCCTACAAAACTTTGCTTATCAGGTTGTTGAACTTTCATTAGTCATATGCAATCAAACAAACAGAAATGTAATAAGATACAAAGAACAGTCTCTAGCAAAGTGTAGATGTACACATAAAAGCTGCTTCATGACAGTAGATACAAATTTCACTATCTTATATCCACCTACAAAATTTTGTACAATTGATGTGGAAAGGCAAGCATGCAGAGAGTGAACTCTATAAATACAAAGTGTGAATAAATAAAGCAGTTAAAAGGTAGGATTTATTGCAGATAAAGCCATATGATTGCATTTTCCCCAAACTGGTACTCTTAATAGAAGTCACAGCTCTTTGCATGTAGTGGAAATATATTAATACAAAATGTTACTGCTTATCTTAACTTCCTGAGAAAGACAGTAGGAACACAGAATCCTGCATTTGTACTTCCTTTTCCTGACTCACGCTTAAACGTGCCGTACCAGTGCAAATCATTCTTTTGTATTTGTGTGCAGACTTTGAAATTTTAGCCCTTTCTGGTAAACATCTTTGAATGAAACTTAGGTTTATTTTCCCCTCTTTAATGACCCAGGAGAGTTCATTCTGGTCTTTCCACTATACTAACTATATTTTGATTAGTCCCCCAAATATAGCTCTAGTGAACATATGTTTGCATAGAGAGAAATAGAAATAAATATGGTATCTCTTCAGAAGACTGCAGTTTTCTGCTAAAAATAAAAAAAGCACACTCTGATTGCACTGTTAGGACATTTCTGAGTCCAGCCAGTTCAGACAGGTCTGCTTACAACTATAATCAAGTTGATTGTATTGCATTGGTATTCTAATTTCCAATTTGGGATTTTGCTACATAATCTCTAGTAGAGTATGTCTAATCTTTATGAGACCGAAAGTCTTTGTATAAACTCTCTGAATTTTCCTCCATGTGTCTCTGCTAAACTGAGATGTGTCTTCTGGCTGAGTTGTAGAGACATTAAATTACTGAGTAAATCAATACAGCGCTGTTATGTCACTGTATCTCTTTCAAAGACCAGCTCAAATTTTCTATGCTGTAGCTTTGATCCCTTTCATTTAATTCTAAGTACACTTGTTATTATAGTAACTGTTGTTTGTATGTTATTTTAGCTTTTTACTTAAGTAGCTATTTAGCAATTTAAATGAAAATGTAATTAGGTTACATCTGTTTTACATGCATGTAATACCACGCAGATGTAAACTTATATTAAAGCCATATTTTCTTTTTGGCAAAAAGACATAAGAATAGAATTGTAGCAATCATGCAATACTTACTTTTTTTTTTTTTAAATAGTGTACACAAGATGTATTCCAGTGTTTATGTTGTGATGGTCACAGCCCTTTCTATTTTTATGAGACATCACAGGGAGCTGACTGGTATAGCATTTTATTTTAGCTGTACACGTTAAGTACACTTAGGTTGCTGCTGTTCTGCTGGTGCAAATCCAAAGGAACTCTGTTGAAGTCGGTTAAAATTCTTTACCAAACTCATCAGTTTTAATAACTGACTCCAGAGCCAAACTCCACTCTAAGGTTCTCCAATGAAATAAAGAATCTTTGTGGGTTTACACCATTATGAATGACAGTGATATCTGGCTTTCAATAGGTTTATTTTAAAGAAAGATGAACTTTTAGCTGGGCTGATCTTACAAAGTGCTGAGTGCCCTCAGCTATTCTTAACTTCGATAGGGTTTTTTTCTGTGCTCTGGAAAGAGAGATAAGAGGTATGGATTCAATTCCAGCTTTCTCATAGTCTTTGTATAGGTACTCAGAGAAAGTACTTGATGGCTCTGTACTACTGCAGTCATAACAGAGACTTCCTCCTACCTTATTTGTCCTTTTCTTTCTTTTGACAGTAGGCTCTTCATGGCTGGTTATTCCTCTTTGTTTATATGGTCACTGGCACAATGTCAGGTTTGTGACTAATGTCCATTGATACAGGTACAATGTCCTGAGTGAAACACAAAAGGACGTGGGTACCTGGAAGTTCCCTAAAGATGAATATCTTTTAAGATCTTGGAGTTACTTTAGAAAAGCTAATTTATCTACCAGTAAGCTAAAAATATTAAGTGTTAATATGCTGCTTCTGTAGTGTAGCACGCAACTTTTTGATAATGTCATACCTTGAAACCTGTGTTAATAAGGTAAGGTTTCTTTCTTGTTTAGTTTTACTTATATACATGTAAGTTCAAAATAAGCTATGTATATTTTACTTGGAGCAAGGGTGTATTTTAGTAGACATTTATTGTTTCAATGTATATTTATGTTGAATAACTCTGCCTTTTTAAAGAATAATTGTGAAGGACACATAGGAACACTGTTGCATGCTTTTTTTCTTTCTTTTTTCTATGAACATTTAAGGCCTTGATTCTGCAACTGTGAACATAAGCACATGGGACTATATAGAGACAGAATCAGAATATAAATTTAAATTTATTCCAGTTCCTCATTATTAAATACATTAGGGCTAAATCTTGCTGCTCTTAAGAGTGAATTTGGCCCAGCTAAGGATTTCAAAACTGTCTCTGAAGAGTATTTAAAATTATAATTTAATGCAAAGATGGTAAGAAGCAACAGAGAGTCAGTATTATGGTATTGTTTCTTAGTTGTGTGTGATAACAACTGTGCTACAGTTTAGCTGTGGTGCAAGGTTTGTATTTCAGGAGTGTGTAACAATTATTCTGAATGATCCATAATAACCCACTCCAATTTTCTCCAAACCCATAATTTATTTGTTTTCCTTTGTTTAACTAGGACTGGGACTTGCCCTTGAAAAATCCCTAAGCCAAGACTTGGTTAAAAAATTATTGCAAAGTAGTTTTGTAAATATTGACAAATGTTAATATTTTTGTAGGCATATAGAGTATTTTAAGCATCTACTTTTAAAGTACTTTTTCCACATATGCTTTGCAATCTAAACTCTGTCATTTCACAGAATTTATCTTTTGCTTTTACTTCACGAGAGAAATGGATGGATGCAGAAATCTTTACTTCCCACACAGAATTCAGCTGATTGGTTGGCCATTATGCAGGGCTATACATACAATATATATGTAGTGTCGTCATATTAACAACATGGAAAGAAAAAACACAAAGTTTCCTTTCTAAATATTATTAGGCAAAGACTGAAAGCTGGGATGCTGAGCATATTTCCACCTCCTCTTCCTTTCTTCATGGAAATATTTTTTGCCCTTTTGGGAAATCTGTGCCATTCTCCTTTGCTGTGGACTGGGCTGTGAAGTACTTGCTGTCAAGATGAGATAATGATTTAAAGAGAGACATGTAGAAATGTATATAGACATGTATATGCAGATGTATAAATACATAGAGAGAGATGTATATATACATATTGAAAACCTCTTGAGTTTTAAGAATTTTTGTGTGGCCCAAAGCCATGCACTTGGTCCTTTAAGAAACAGTCTGGGTTTTCAGACTGCTGGTGCCAAGTGCACTTCAGCTGCTGATCCTGAGTATAGCTCAGCTTTCTTCACCTCTCAGCATTCACAGGTTGTGTAGGTAAACTGTGCAGAGAACGATTCAGTGTTAACTCACATGGCAACTGGCTGTGTGATTTATGCTGACCTCAGGTAGGAGCGTACTTGGTACAGTGGATTCTTTCTATTTATGTCTCCTTCTGCATAACTGTATCTCTATTTATTACATTAAAATGCAACTGCCTGCGGTTGGCAAGGAAAAGCCATTTTAGAGATGTGGTGGTGAGGCTTATAACTCTTAAGTAGTTTGTCTTGAATCCACAGCTTGTCCAGCCCTGCTCCTCAAGTGTTCCTTCCTCTCTTGGCAATGCAATGGAACATGCTGTTCATTTTCCCTAACCTGCCATTTTTGCCAGTATGATGTAATGCTTGTGGTAGATAAAATCATTGTGGTTATGATTCTTCATTAATTTTGATTATTGACACCTCTAATTAACTAAAATAGATCTCTGATTATTAGTATTTCAATACTTTTTAAGTAGTCTTACGAAATGAAGATACTGAATGTATTTTAAATTCAAAATATTCTGGGGAGAATGTATGTACACAATTAATAACAAGTATTAAAGCACTGGATGTAGTGTGTAACATCTTTCCCATTATGTTATGGCAGCTTTCTTTGCTGAAGAGGTAAACAAGTGTCTTTTATGACTGCCAGAGTGAGAAAAGAGCACTGAAACCTGGACTCAGTATCAGATCATGTTTCACTAACAGAACAAGATTGATTTATTGTGTTACATCAGGGTTAGATGGACCTAGTACTGCTTCACCACATGCTATTTCGTTCCCTTGTCTACTAAGTATGCAAGTACAAACAGCTTTAACACAATTCTTTACCTAGAAACAAGCCCGAGGCTTCATCCAAATACTTTTAACATATGAAAATTGAGCTGCTTTGAACTTGTATGTTTTTGATAACTGCTTGGTATGCTTCCTGGAGGATCACCTGTAGGCTTTTCTTTCCAATCCTAATCCCTTTGATTAAGTGCCAGGACAGATAGCTCTCATTGAATAACTCCAGTCTCATAATTCTTCCTTCATTCAGAGTTGAAAGGGAGCTGCTCAATCTTCAATAGGTAAATCCTCAGATTTAGTTAAAGTAATGCAGACACTTAGAAACTTAAATTGTTTTGTTCTGAAACAGGGTTCAGATGGGCTACTGAACATTTACATACCAGTTGCTGCCAGAAGCTGCAGGATGAAAAGAAACCAAACCAAAACAAAACAAATTTTTTAGCAAGAAGGATTAAGAGTAGGAAAACTTTGAGAACCAGACATTGAAAGACAACCTGGCAAGGAAATTCAGACCCAGAAATAGGAACATAGTTACTTTGACTGCTCTTGTTTACTTTCTCTGCAAGATCAGACTGTGGTGCTAGGCTAAATACTCCATTCCTTCCTTAGTCCCTCTTCTTGTTAATAATTAAAAATAGGGAGTAAGCAGGGGGGAAAGGAAAAAAAAAAAAAAAAAAATCTCTTTTTATCTTTACAAGTATGCCTGCTGGGAACAAACCTGCAAACCTGAGACAGTTCAAGGTTCTTCTATTTAAAAGTGTTTGTGGCAGGAGAGTATGACAGGGAATTAGAAATAAACCTGTTAGCTGCTGATATCTTGGGGTAATAGAGATATCTGTGGCACATACATTTTTGCACACGTCATTTTGTGTATGTGCATAATGAAGCAGTTTTCTCTGTGGAGAACTTGATATTCACCTAGGAAATAAGAATATTTCCACATGAATAATTTGCCTTGGTTCATTCTAGAACAACCAGAAACGGAGCAGAACAGTTAAGAGATACTACATTCTGTTGATGTGATATGGATTTTTCATAACTCCTTCAGCCTGAAAATGTGTTCTGTAGCAGAATGCAACCTGCTGAAATAGTACGTAAAAACTGAGTATTGTAAAGAACTAGCCCATTGTAAACAAGACCTTCCATGACTATAACTAGTTTCTTGTTAGACTTGAGCAAAAACAACTGTGTGACCGTGCATCTTGCCAGCAGTAGACTTCCCGTCAAGTCCTTTTGACACTTTGCTACCAGATTGTTCCAAACTGGTAAACTGTGCTACCCATTTGAAGACATGGCTTTAAAATAAACCACCTTTGCAATTAATTATAGAGCTTAGTGTATGAGTACATTAAAAATTAGGAAATACATAAAGAAAGCCAGCCCCCAGTGGGGTAGTTCTGACTGATCACATGTGTGATGTGAAGTGTGACAATAAAGCTTTAACTTGATTTTCTCTCTCTCTCCCTCTCTCTCTTAAAAAGACTATTTTTTTTAAATAATATACCAAGAAACTTGTATAATTGAGTTGCAGCTCATCTACATCAATACACTAAAGTATGAAAATAAAATGGAATGGTATCCAGCTTCAACTAAGAAGCAAAAGCAAATGGGCAAGATGGCATAAAAGAGCTAGAATTTTTATGGACACAACTGCTAATTTCTTTGAGCTGGGAAATATTTACATATGTTCATCGATTAGGATTTGAGTCTTTTCTGAGAGATCTTACTGTAAACAACATAGCAACACTGATTGTCTTGAATCAGTGCTAGCTTAGTATTACTTACAGACAAGAACATCTCTGTCCAATATCATGAGGTTTTATAAAGTCTTAGCTCTAACTTATTATTTGATTCTTTAACTAATTTAATAAATGAATCCAGTAGGTCTTTGAATTATTATTAGGGCAATGACAACTCAAAGCTTCTGGTTAATAAGATAATAACAAAAGTAGTTTGGTTAAATAAACGTTGAAGCAGAAAGCCTGAAGGCCTCTTGTTATTACCTCATTAACAAGAAATGCCATTAAGTTATTATTATTATCCTCTATTAGCTCTCCTTTCTATCACTCTCACATTCTGATCAGCAAGGATATTTAATGACATACCAATAAATTTTAAGAAATTACATGCACCCAATCAAGACTCTATAAACTAAAAATTAAACCAGGAAGACTTAACATTTGAAAGTATAATTTTGAAATGGAGAAAGATTCTGCGTGTTCTTACGACAGAGCTTTGGAATGAAAGCAAAAGTTTATGACACATTTTATTACACCTGTAAATCTGAAAGCTTAGCTATAGTTTTTAATTTTTATTTTGCCTCTATAACTATTTTTATACACTTTTTATAGTTGACTGGTCCAAGGTTTAAAATAAGTTCTGCTGGGAGTCAATGCCCCATTAGTCTCCTATAATAAAATGTGAACCTGGCTAAAATAAAACATGATGCCTTAAGAGCAATTAAGAATGGTCTTTTGTAGATAACTGTAACATGAAATACAATCACTGTTTTTATTAATGGATTTGGGAAAAGCAGCTCAATGATTTATAGCGGGAGAGTGGGTTATTTTACATTTTTATTTCTTTTATTTTATGTCTCACTCTTCAAAAAACCTTTTAAAACCTCTGAAATAATCAAATTCTGTGTTTCAAATGTTTATCATGTTAATGTGAACCTCAGTATCCATTTTATTTAGGTACTGCTATGATGTCAGCTAAGGAGGTGTCCTTTTTTTTTTTTTTTTTTTTTGTGTGTGTGTGTGTGTTACTCCAATCCAGAAAAAGTGTTAATTTTGAAAGAAAATCTCGTTGAATGTTTTATAAGAGTGATAAAATGTAAAAGCTGTTCTTTGTACTCTATAATGGCAGGATTTGTAGGACACAGACATAATCTGCTGGGCATTGTCTGAACACAAAGCATAGCATCTCATTAACGCATAGTTGGAAAAAGTATAAACACAGTTGACAGATGTTTCTCTAATAGTATAATAGTATCTTTCTGATTATTAGATTAAGCTTCTAATAACTTGGAAGTCTCGAAGATTGTTGTTTAATATGGCTGGAAATGGAACCTGCACTGTTAGACTTTGAGAGGTTGTAGGTCTTCTGTTTGAAACATTTAGAAAGACTTCAAGGATAGCTTTCTCCTATTTGGATTTTAATTGTACTTAATATGCTGCTTGCAAACAAAAAGTGTAGATTTGGTGTCACTGTGAGTGAAGGGAAGGACAGGGAAGTGAAAGGAAAGGCTGAAATGACCAGCATTTGCTTATCTCCTTCAGACCGTAACCACTGTCAATATATCTGGGGTGTGTACTCCTTTGGAGGCCCTTTTTCCAAGAGGATTGGAATCACCTTCTGGGTTTCTGCTGACAAATCCATTACCTGAAGGGGTATCACACACATACTATTTACATCTCATTATCTGGCTGTGGGGACTCGCAAAACCTTGAGGCAGCACAATCTTTGTTACACAAATTTAGAAGCATGTTTTCTAGACTTTGTACTAGTATATTTATATCTCAAATAAGAAATTGATTAGCATGTGCTAGTAAGTGTGAGAATATGTTTGAATAAAAGTCACTCATTGTGTCTTTCAACCCTATTTTTCCCCAGCAGTGCTGTGAGTAGCTTGAAAGGCTATTAGCATACAAAGAGAAGAGCCACAGCAATGTTCCCCACTAGGTGACTGCCAGCATTTAACACACACAGGATCAAGGTGGACAGGATGTGTGCCTAGTAAATGACAGGGTTTACACTCCTCTAGGCTGAGTTGGCAACCCTAAATTCGAACTGATAAAGCTGAACTTAAATTCATGTCCTATTGCAGCATTTGGAAAAGCAATCAGAATCCCATTAGGTGAGCTTCTCATAAACTATATATAGTGTTTATGTACGTATTTGTGTGTATTTTACATATAGAGAGGGCGTGGTTTAGTGGCTCTTTATGCTTCTGAAGGGTGGTATGAGTCACTGGCCTCATTTTACTTTTTCATTTTACCTGCCACAAGAAAGAGCAAGTTTTAAATGAAGTTTCTTCTACAGGAAATATGGCTTCCACAGCTCTGTGGAAATGTACAATAAAATTCAGTAGCCTAGTGCTTTTGCCTTTGTAATAAAGTGTAGTTGCAAATGGAAGAATTTATTTATTTGTAAGCACATTTGCAGGTGTTGTTTTGGCAGCCTGCTAGTTTACACCACAAATTTTGTGGTAGCAGTGAATTCTGGGATTGAACCTTCTGGTCAGAATCCAAGGAGTGGTCTTAACTAGCTGTGAATGCTTAGCCCTCAGTATTATTTTGTAGAGACAAATAGTAGCTGACATACACTGTGCTAGTAATATCCTCTTGTCTGCTGTAACCAAATCCTTCCCTAGCCAGTGCAGTGCCCTATTTTTGGAATGTGCTGGCTGGCAGCACAAAGTGGGCAGTTAGTCACATTGAATTCCACCTGCTTGACTTTGTCTGCAGGGACTCGGTTCCACGCTCACTGCTAGCTGCTCTTGGCATAGGTCCTTCAGTCAGCCAAAATTCTGGTCATTCTTCATGATAAATAAATCTTCCTTTGAAAACTTGTAAGATTGCCATAGCCCTAAGAACTTAGCCTTCTTTTAAAATCAGCAGCGTATCAGAGTCACTACCTGTATCTTTCAGAAAATGCTAGGTGGATTTATCTGGAGATTCATAGTCTAGAAAATGAGGAGCTAGGCCATAGATTTCCTTAGCTTTAGCCTACTTCAGAAAGGTATCAAAAATCTGTTAAAGACTAAGTCAAGTTTTAAAGGTGGAGAGGGGGAAATGTAGTGTGTAGAGTCTCTTTATAAATGGTAGGATTCATGCTCTGAACTTACCTAGTATCGCTTTGGAATGTACCAGAGAAAGTCTGAGGGCTGAGGGGTAAAGTAGTCTGAGAAGAAAAGACTGTATTGAGAGACTCAGAAATCCTCCTGTGTAAATCCATATACCTCAAATCCACTTCCAGAAGAGACAAATGAATCAGAATGGCTAAAAGGTCTTCTGCAAACTTCCAGAAATGTCCTTCTGCTTTTTGGAATAGTTCTGTGGGAGTTGTCTGTTCTGCTGCATGATCTGAGGTGTCTGGCAATGAAGAGCTCAGCTATGTGTGTAGCAAATCTAAATGTGATTACATTAGATAGATATACACAGAATGATGCCCCCCAAATTCATGTAATTTAAAGAAAAATATTTATTTTGGCATCATGCTCCAGGAGCATGAATTTAATGTTGCTGGTTTGCAAAAGATGGATGTTAGATATTTTTTCTCTCTGTGTATGTGATGGAAAAAATCATTGAAATGGTTGATAATTGTCATTTTATAACACCATTGACAATATTTTTAGTCAGCTTTCGCTGCTTGTACCAACATGGCCAATTTGCAAGGGTTTGCCCGTGGTTTATGCTATGAAACCCTACTGTCATGTGACGTTTCTTGTACTGAAACTGTCAACACATTTGGGAGATCTGCATGATAATTTAATTATCACTGCTTTTTTTCACATTAAAAGTAATTAAAAGCAACTTGCAGAACAAGTCAAACAGTTAACTGTACTCATACAGGCTAAAAAGAATTGTCAAAGGCACATAGTTCATATTTCAGAGATGGGAGTGGCTGTGCTTGAAGGGGCTGTATGATTATGGTTACTAGTCATCATGGATGACTACTATTTTCTGGGTTTTTTTTCTCTTTGCTAATACAGTTAATAAATATTTTTTTATAGATGTAATAATTAGACTTTTTAGTTTTTAGAACTTTAAAACACTTTGGATATTCTTGGAGGACAGTATGCAGTGGAAATATGGTAGATTGCTTTAAACAAAATGGGTACTTTAGTGTCTTAGCAGTAATACTGACTTGAAATAGAATTCTAGATACTTGGTCTCATTGTTTTCTCTTAATATATGGCTAACCAACAGCAGCTAAAACTGCTTATGGCATGATTCATAAGGTGGCTATTCACAAACTTGTCTACAAAATCTGTTATCACTACCATGCATTCTCGGCGTTCCTGCTGGCATTTATATACTTTCTATATATTCTGTTTGTGATGTGTAAGCATTTATTATGATATCCCAGAATATTTTTTTTTTGAGGTAACAAAAAATAAGTAGAGGAGCATAGGAAGAAATAACATTAATATTTGGAATCAGTAAATGTATTTGTATATATATTCATGGAGTTTAATTATCTTTTTAATTCTGTTGCTATGAGATACTCTGTTAAAAAAAAAAAAAACACAACACATTTTTTATACTCCTTTGAAACAGACAATACATAAACAAAACTCAGTTTGATTAGTAGGGCTCACAATTGACACTCATCACTCCTGCACAGTAACACAGGCCTTCAGCTCCCTCTTTATGTACAGTTGATCTCCAATTAACACAGTGCTAACTGGCACATCTGCAGCAGCTTTATCTCCAGCCTGCTGTATTACCACTCATAGCTCTCTATATACAAGTGCTGCATGTGGTGGGATGAATAATTTTAACTATTTGCAAGTTGAGGGTATCTAGTGTAAAGTTGAACTATTAAAATTCATTTGTTAACATGGTTCATAAAGACCTGTACTTTCATATAAAAAAATGAAAATATACATTTTCGTATCCACTTAGTTGTTGAGTATAAATATCATTAAAAAACCTTTTAATTAACTTCTTTCAAGTATTTGTATTCTCTATTAGGAAATCCAATTGCTTCTTCATAGTTCATAGAAGTTACCTTGTGCTTGCATGTGCCACTATGTGTGTCATTCAGTTCTGTGCTGATTGTACCAAGACACATAATGTTGTTGATGTTTTCCTCCTACATACCAAAAGTTATATGAAATATGCACAAAGGACTTCCACAGAGAGAAAAATACTTCTTTAAAATATAGTTTACATAGATTGGGGACAAAGCAAGCCACAGAGTGGTTGCTGAGCTGTCACAGACAGACAGTTGTGCTTTTCATAATTTTTAATTGCTTTTTAAATTATGGACTAGAAGCTGTCTGATGTATTGAAGAAGGCTGAGTCTTTCTGTGCTTTGTCCTCTGCTTTTGGGGACTCTGGCTGAAATTTTGTAGTCCTTTCAGGAATTCCCTCAGTGAGTTTCGATGGGTCTCTTCATGAAATGTGAGAAAGTATTAGCTAACTGCAAAGAGCAGCTTGTACAGACAGAAGAATAGATGTCTCCAGCCTTCATGCATACGGTATATTTAAAATCACGCTTAACTCATGAGCTAAATTATGTGTGCACTACACTAGCCTGGTTTATTTAAAGGATGCTGGGGACAACACCAATCAAAAGATATTTACTGAAATGTGTTAGTGCTTTGGGCTGGTTAAGATACTCTGTTATGAATGTCCTTTCAGTAGGAGATATTAAACTTGCTTGTGTTCCTTCATTTAAGGACAAATGTCTGACCATCTCTCAGTAATGCTAGAGCAGATAATAATGTGACTGGTTCAATGCTGTTGATTTTTCCTGTAAATTACATAACAATTGAACACATTTCAATTTATTGAAGAGGTGTATTTACTCTGCTTACCTAAATCCTCTTATTTCCCTTGCAAAATTTCTTTCAAAGTCTGCAAAATAATTTTGTGTATCATCTGTAGACTATGAAGGAAAAAGGTATCATGTTTGCCCAGAAGAGGGGAAAAAAGAGCATTTCAATGACATAATAAGCAGAAATGTTTATATCCTTTTTTTCAAAGAAAAAATCAGCCCTTTGTACTTTAGAGCATATTACAGTGTGGCTTGCCGAGAGGTTTTCTGCACAAGGATAAATTTGTATCTTTTTGGACACTGCCTACACTGGTTTTGAAATCTTTTTTGAGAATGTACTTTCTGCGAGTCAGACGAAAAATGTACAAAGAATGCAATAATGTCGGTAAAACAGAGTTCTTGGGAACACCACATTATCCCTGCTTGTGAACTTTTAGCATTTTCATTTTCTATCAGACTAAGCAGGGGCTGAAAGCTGTCCAGTTCCTCCTGATTATGTACAAACTTTATCACTCGGCTATTACCATCTGAAGTCTTGTGTAATCAACTGTTACTGAAGGGGAGGTTCTCTAAGTTGCAAGGTTTTCCTGGCTTCTACCACTGAAGACTGACTGAAAGTTGATCTTTGTCAGCTCACGTTAAAACACTCCCAGTCCCTGGGTTAGGTCATGTATTAGAGGTACATCTTTCTTCTAAATCAAGTTAGGCTTTGTGAAAAAGGAAAAGAATTTATAGTGAAGTAAAAGTCCACGTTGTTCTTAAGAAAAACAAAGGTCAGTTTATATATGCTTTATAGAAGTTAAAGTAGGTTCAAAAAAAAAAAAAAACCAAAACCAAATACCACACAATGTAAGGAAATTAATATAAACTGGGGTTTCTATTTGTACCATTTAGGCTTAAAATAAGTATGTAAAAATAAACATGACAATCACTGTTAATGTACAGACTTCTTAAGGTTGATGAAACCCATTTCTATTACAGCAATAATCAAACAGTGCACTTGTTTACAGCTAAATTTTTAAAATCAACTAACTGAAAGAGTTAAACACTTGGAGCAAGTCTGCTAAACAGCTATGCTGGCTTTTGGCAGCAGTAGCAACGTGCGGAGAGTTTTACCTCTGTTATGATTCAGCTCAGTGACTAATTCAAAGCTAAGCAACTAATTGAGAGTTGAAAATTCAGGAAAGCTTGTTTTCCTATTCTAACCTCTGAATAAACTGATACATAAGAGGACTTGAGCTACAGATTGTAAATGCATGCCAGACAGTTAAAAAAAAAAAAAAAAAAAAAAAAAAAAAAAAAAA
>JANHGN010000616.1:185912-201307 GCA_024605025.1 Megaceryle maxima | reverse complement strand
CTCTTTTTAATAGTTACTGGTCATTTAGCAGTATTTTTGTAAGAAAACAATGTAAAGCTGTAATTAGTACTACTTAGCTTCTTACAAGGAACCCTTTCCTTTGGTGGTTCCACTTCTGTTCATTTAGCTGATGTTCCTCTGAGATAAAACTGTTCTTCCATAACAAAATACAAGGCTCACGTGTCAGATCTTGGGCATTTACAGAGAGCAATAACTGATTTATAAAAGTATCCCAGGTTTACCAATATGAAAATAAATATTTTAAAAGTCTAGAGGTCATATATGTTTTCATAAATTTTATTATTTAGCCAGATCTTTTGTATTTTTCCTACACTTGTAAAGGCAAGTTTAGACAAGGAAGAAGTCCCATGTATGTTCTCAAAATAAACATAAGCCCACTTCCTAACTTGTTGAATATGTTTGGGAAGTTTGGAGTAAAGGTTTAGATAAACAGATGGACTTACAGAGAATTGAATTACAGGAAATACTCAGTTTGAAGTTTTAATTTTAGTTTTTCCTCACTTTTTTGATTCTGGAAGTCAGACATAAGTTAGAATATTTTTAATCTATTATCTGTTGTTGGCCATCATCTTATAGTTACCTAAACAAAGTCTTAAAGCATTGTTCAAAAGAACATCTCATGTACTGGTTGAATAAGATTTCATAAAACAAATTTTTTTCTAATTTAAGCTCTACATGAAGTAGAGTTCCCCCCTCTATAATTTCAAGTTTCATAACCATTTCACTCTTATTTCAAGATATATTTTGAATATGAAAATATCATGTCAAAACTTAGCTCAAGTCTTCATCAGGCTTTTTAAAACCTAAGTTAGAATTCTGTTTCTAAGATAAACAGATTTGGATCAGAAAGATTTTCAACTAGCTAGTATTCGTTTTGGCTGAGAGTTCAATCAATGTCTTTAATCATATTTTTGTTGATTATTTATTAGTTTCTGTGGGAAATCAAAGGACAGACAACCTAAAATATGTCTTCCATAAAATACATCATGAATCAGAAGCTGTAGCAAAGAATTTCTAGGAAGTGTCTTTCATATACTGATATGAACTGATTGAGAGATAAAATATACATCTTTAGTGTGTGTTTAACATGCAAATGAAGGCTGACCCAAAAATGGAAGTCTCCACTATCTGGCTGGAGTAGAACTTTTATTGCTTTGCTAGAGTATGAAAATCTGTTATGAGAGAAGAGAGTATTTCTGTTCCATGTCATCTGAGGGATGATGGTTAAAACTAATTCAAAACAGGAAATTGGCATAAAAATGCACGTTAAGAATGTGTTGGCTACCTTTGGAAGCTTTGCAAAATATGTGTTTCCATAATCAGCATGTATTTGTGTGGGGTAGTTATAAAATTTTCTGTCATCCAAATACAGCTGTGAAACCTCTATGCAATTTTTGCAACCACAGTGTATACTTTTGAATGGTGATACCCAAAGACCAACTTTAGTACTGATATTAACTGGAAGAAAATAGTATCTTAGTGTAGGAAGGTAAAATTTGCAGTGCATTTTGTTGCAGAAATCAGCAGTAGAAAAAAAATAGTTATTTGAAAATGTGATTATGTAAAACTAATTCTGGATTTTGACTCTTCTGCTGAAGAACTACCATTCTAAGACTTTTATAACTTCATTAACCCATGTTTCCTTCAGGAAGCTCTGTAGCCAGCACCATTATCTACCATTAGGAAATAAGCATTTAGCCTGTTTCTATCTGAAAATTTGTGTCTCCACATAAGCTATTCTAGCTTTTTCTTTGTTTCTCCCTTCGCTCCCTTCCCCAGTCCTTCTGCCTGCATATGATCTTGGTTTCCTGCTTCACCAGGAACAAGGTACTTGTCATCGGCCACGTTGATCTTTAGTGAAATAATTTGTTCGTATGAACTGAGCAATGTCCATTATCAAATGCTATGGCAGAATGCTGCTGGCTGCCTACAGAATGATGAAAATACTGAGAAAGTGACATCCACCCACCACCAAGAATACTGGAGGAAAAATAAACTAGCAAGCATATCCATGCCAAATTTTGTAGTGGAATTTGAATCTCCTTCTGAAGTGTACTGACAGTTGAATAAAAGTGATTTAAGTATTGCATTTAATAATTGAAAACAATTAGTATCAGCTTTGTTTCCAGTTTCAGTGGCAAGTATATTTTTCTTTATGTATATCAGTGTGGGAGTAGAAATCATTCTTTTTTTTATTTTTCTTTTCTTTTTTTTTTCCCACAGAAAATGAGAAGGTAAGTAAAACATTTTTATAAATAAAATAACATTTTCTTTATTTTGGCTTTCAAAGCAATCAAATATCTTTTAAGAAGAATACCTTTCTTATGAGAAAAATATTATGGGGTGGGTTTTTGTTGTTGTTATTGGTTTGGTGTTTTGTTTTGTTTTTTAAAAAGCCATTGTTTATAGGGGAAAAAGCAATGATTCCATTTAATTCTTTAGCATTTCCTTTTGAAGATTTCTGAAGGGCAGTCTGCTAGAGTACTGAAATGGGCTTAGTCCTGTATTTGAAACCGGGTGGTATTTGGCAGTCTAAATGTCAGTCTGCCAAATATAATATGATTCACATGCCGCTAACAGTTTCTACTTAGCCATATGTGAGATTTCGTAAATATCTATGGGAATTGCGCAATGCTCCTTTTTGGGGGATGATCTAAATACACAAATGCAAACCTCATTTTGTATCCTAAGGCAAGATCTCCAAATAAGAGCAAGTACAAGCCACTAGCCAAATTACAGCATCATTTTTGAGAACCAGTATCATCTTCATTGTCGAAGTTCTGTCTACCCAAACAGTGAACTCCGTTACCTTGTACTCCAGTTTCATCCAAGGAGCCAAATACTTGAGGAAGGCATCAACTGTTTGTTATTGTCTTTACTAGAAATAAATTGGTTGCAGACTTTCAGATTACTTTGTTCACACAGCCCCAGGTTCGCGCGCCTTTGTGTAGAAGGCCAGAGATGTTACTGCCGTTTTTCACTTGTCTCAAAGTTAGAGCAAAGCCTCTTGTTGTGTTTTCCCCCAGCCTTTTCATAAATACTTCTTTTTTTCCTTTATTGAAGTTAAGTGATTTAAGGACACTTGAGAGCAAGGATTTTTTTTTTATTATTTTTTTAAATTTTTGTTATTATTATTTTTTTTGTAATAGTCATTATTTACTTTCTAGATGCATTGGTAAGGAAACAAAGATTACCTTGTTCATAAGGGAATCAGTGCCCCAGGTTAATGTCCAGGTGTTCTTTCAACTGATGTCTGAGACTAATTTCTTCCTGGCCCTCTGGTAACCAGCTGAAGCAGGGGACCAGCTGGTGTATCTTCACTCTTGCATACCAACATCTTTCACTGATTCACAAATTTCCTTATATCCTCAGTACTTCCTCTACTGCTTAACAATCTTTGGACAGTAGTTTGAAGATAACTGCTGTTGTGCTTTGCAGTGGCTGCATCTGAATCAAGCAATGAATGATTTTAAAAACAAATAACTTTTCATAATGATCCTTATAATCTCCATTTGTCAAAAGGTCATAAATCTGAGAGCCTATCAAAGGTTTGCTAAAGAAATGCTTAACACAGAATATTATCTGGTTTGAATCGTACAAGACTGGATGGCTTTTCAACAGGTAATGCTACTAGAAGAGTTTCTAACATATTTACTTCAAAGGTTCAGTTTCTTATATTCCCATATGCAGACACTTGCCCTGCTGCCATCTCTCAAAGTTCACCATTTCTGTTACTTTTTGCCTGCTACACATAGAAATAACTATGTCAATCCAAAAATGCACTGAGCAATAGAGACGTCTGATGTTTCTTTACTGGATTCTGAACTTTATGGTGCCTATGTTGTGTATTTATTTTTAAGCTTCCATACAAGGTTTACAGACCTTTTGTATTCACCATTTGACATGTGACCTATTTGAGTAAGGGAGGTAGTAAACATAAGATGGAAGCAGGTGAGAGGACAGCAAAGGGGCAGCCATCAATTTCAGCTGCATCTTAGTAAAGAATTGACTTACCCTAAGGGTACACCGAAAGTGGAAGCATGAGATTTGGAGTTTCTTGTGGGAGAAGATGATAAACAAAGTGATCTTTGCAGGTGCTGTTGACCTGTGAAGCAGGAAGAAAGCAGATTCATATATATATGTTAAGTGGGAGTACACAGAACAGAGAAAAAGGAATTTAACCTCCTATAGTAAACAGCAGTTTAAGGAAAGTGACCCTGAAGGCTATTGCCAGAGAAAAACACTGGAGTTAGGAGTCATAGAATCATAGAATGGTAGGAGTTGGAAAGGACCTCTGGAGATCATCAAGTCCAGCCCCCCTGCCAGCACAGGAACACCCAGGGCAGGCTGCACAGGAACAGATTCAGATGGGTCTTGAAAGTTTCTGGAGAAGGAGACTCTACAACCTCTCTGGGCAGCCTGTTCAGGGCTCTTGTCACTCTCACATTGAAGTTTTTCCTCATGTTGAGGTGGAACATTCTGTGTTTCCCCTTGCTACCATTACCTCTTGTCCTATCACAGGCCACCACTGAAAAGAGACTGGCCCCTTCCACTTGAGTTGTGATGGATTCACGCTTAAGTCTGAAGTAAAATAGCTTTAGAGTTCATATAAGCCAGGGTAAAACTTGGCAATCCATAGTGCTTGTCATTGTTACCTCTGTAGATGCGTTGGTGCAATGTTACCTGCTTATATAGGACTGAAACATATGGTGAGAAAACAGGTTATAGACATTTGGATATTTAGATGAAATAATTTACTTCAGAGCAAATAACTCTTAGCTGCATCTGTTATGAAGGATTGGCAATTATGATGTGGAAAGAGGAGTCCTTTTTTACCAGAACGTCCATATAACTCCATCTCTGCTTTCATTGTAGTCATTCAGGCTTTTCTATCCGGTCCAGCACTACAGACATTGAAATCACTATTAGCAACTATAGAAAAGGGAAGGTGGATGTTACTTAAAATGGTTTGTGTAAAGGATTGTTATTTGAACAGCTCCTTCAAGAAAATCTCTGATTCCTTTGGTATTGTCTGTAAAAACTGAAGTGGATGTTAATTATCTCATATATGTGTTCAGTATCTTCTGGGGTTTCCTTAGTTCCACAAGGACCTTCACAGCATAACTGCATGTTCTAATTATATAATCACACATTTACACCACTTATGTCATTAAGTATAATTGCACTTGCTATGTGCATGTGCAAAAATTACTTTGAGAAAAATGATACAACAGAATCTTAATTAGAAGACCATTAAGCATGTAAGATGTGCTTACCAAAATGCAGTATATACTAAAGGCTAAAAGCTCCCCTGGTGCACAAGTGTTTGCAAAGCCTCAGTGTTTTCTTATGCATACACTTGTGAGACCTTTACCTTAACTTCATTTGGGTTCAATTTTTGTTATGTATATTAAAATGATGTCTATGCTATATAGTGATAACACTAGTAGTTGTGAAGTGTAGTTCTGGATGTAGTCAGGTAAAACTTTGGGTATGAATTCTACCATGACATTTAGCTAAGGATATATGAACAAAATAACTTGACAGTTTTACAAGAATACATTATAGAAAAGCTTACTGCTGAGTTAGCGTGTGGCGTGAGTCTACAAGTGGCACCCTTCTTTGTTCCTGGTGCAGTGTTATTGGTGTAGAGGTCTCTTCATGAATCTGGGGACAGTGCTGGAACACCAGTGTTTTAGATAAGAAAAATTCTGTCTTTGAGGTAGTTTGAAAATTCCTAGCATGTCTTCCACAAGCGCTCTGGTGAAGAGCAGGGTCTTTGTCCAAATGATCATGCAAATAGCCATGTTCTGCCTCAGCTCCCTGGACTGCTTCATTTGGACTCTGATTTATCTTTCCTAAACTGTTGATCTTCCTTAAACAGCTGCTGCCTTTTATTTGGACCTGGCTGGAGTTCAGCGATTTATCTTAAGTTGTGAAGCTAGTCTAAGACAACTCATCAAAGGCTCAACAAAAACAGTTCCTTAATGGGAAGTAATTTTCCCATCAACATATAACAGCACTGTAGTAATACACTGGAGTATCCTTTGATGTAGCTTATGACATACAGTTGCCTAACAAGAATGCCTGATTGTTTAGGTTCCATTGTATCTAGCAGTGGAACGATTTTGACTAGCTTCTAAGGTGTTAGGAGATCCTTTTGACTGAAACATAAATTCAAGATGATATGATATAATGAAAATGGAGACATGCTGCATTAGCATAATTATATCTCTCTAGTTGTAAGTATTTATATAACAATACCCCAAAGACCAAATATAGTTATGTGCTTTTATTCCAGTTGATCCAAACGTTCGAGAAAAACTAGTTCTTCAGCAGTTCTAGGAATAGTTTATTCATAAATAATCTTTCAGAGGATTTAAGCTCACTTTTCTAACTTTTTTTTTTCCTTTTTTTAATTCTCTTCAGATATTTCATTCATGTTTGGTTTGGGTTTTTCTTATACTATCCCATGAAATTTCTTTATATTCTTGAAGATGAAAAAAGCCACTTTTATGTGGAAGTTTCTGTTGGAAGAACATGTATTTTAAAACTCACCTGTACCTTTCTTTTAAATTGAAGGCCTGGGGAAGGGACATTGTCTGCTTGGTATCTCTGTTAACATATGGGCTGAATTACTCAGCAAAGAATTGAACCACACTGTTTCAGATTGGTTACGGTGGTAAAAACTGCCATGCACTGCTCTGCAGAAGAGGGATGGATAAAATGCTCTTTGAACAGTCAAGATTTTTTAAAAATGTCAGTGCAGAGGGCTTGCATTTGTATTTGGCTTTCTAGACCTGCCTCTTGACCTTCTAATTACTTGATTTGAAACAGCACTGAGGGTATAATAAAACTGGAGGTTGTCTCTCGTTTGCTTTATCATAAATTAAAGCTGTTAGTTTGGTGAGGTGAAAGTAGAGGCAGAGTGTTCATTACTGCTCAAGTGACGGCTTGTCAATAGCACTGCCTTTTAGTTTGTTCTAGTCAGCACTTGCTGTGCATTTTGTTGGACCACTGGGAAATAAATACAAGAAGATTATACATTTGGAATACCACAAGAGTTCATGAAGGGAGGAAAAAAACAAAAAACGAAAAAAAAAAAAAAAACAAAAGAAACCCCAAAAACAAAAACCAAAACCAAGTGATAAATTATACACTTGGTAGAAAGTGACATGTTATCTTGTGCTATTAACAACCAGAGATAATTGCAGCGAATTGTAATTGCAGTTTGCAACTTACAGTACAGTGTGTCCAACATCAATCTTAATAGCGAACAAAGCAATTTATATTAAAAGTTAATTCACTTGGTAAGTTTCGGCTGTGTACAAGGGAGCTAACAGATGTAGCTTTTTAGAAAGTTCAAAGGCATTTGGAACATGGAGAGATGCTAATGTAGTAAGCCTCAGAGAAATGCTGCGTTACTATTTATAATGAAAACAAATGTATGCCATTATATCCCAGTTTGTGTTTATTTAATAATCTGTACAGTTTTGTCCATTGAAGAAATTATTTCTGAAAACAACAAAAACAGATTTTTCTCATAGATTACGTAAAAATAGCAGTTATATATTCATAGAGTAAATGGGGTCTAGTTTTCCATATATTTGAGTCTATATTCAATTTTAACTTAATCCTTTTATAAGGCAGTACTTAAGTGAGTGTGTGCGCACGCGCATGCCTGAATTTATATTTATACATAGGTATTGCTGGAGTTTTTAAATCTAATCCTTTATTGTGGAATTATTTACTACTGCCCAGGGTATTTTGCTGGGTTGCCTGCTTATTATCACTCTAGATTCTGAGCAGTATCTTTAATCTAATTTAATTAAAATGAAACTTTATTTGTAATTGCCTAATTCCCCTTCTAATGGAGGGGATAATCCTGCTTTCACTGACCACCTCGTGGTGCCCTCATGTCTGGAAGAGATTCTGTGTACCACTGCCTTCTGTGCCATGGGCTACATCACTTCACATTTCCTTTAACAGGGATTACCGTTTCCTTGTTGTTGTGGTCAGTCCTTGGTGCTCATCAGATGACAGAGAATCCCATGAGCTGCAAAGTCATGATCTAAACAATTACTGTTCTGCTATGGGATTGACTGCACATCTGAGCGTGACCATCAATACAGTTTCAAAATGCAGGGTGAGCATGCTGCCTTTATGGATAGTTATTTGTCAAAGTGTGAAAACCTCCCGAGTTGCACATACTTAGATTTGACTATTGGAGTAACTGTTGCCATACTGGGGGAAAGATTTGGGGGTAAGGAGGTTGAGGAGGAGGAGGAGGTTTTAATTACTGTATCACCTGTATCCAGACCTCCTTCAGAGGATTCATCCAGCACAAAAAGGAGTATCATTCTTCATTTTGTGCCGTTGTGCTTTTTCAAAACCATCCGTATGAGAGGGCGAGGGCAGGGTTAGTTCATATATAAATTTAGGGTAGATTTTCACCTATTGTGAACTACTGTAGTTCTACTGAATTCAGGGAAACAAAGACACAGCACAAGCTAATGGTTGATTCTCACAGGAGGCTTGGGAAAAACCGAAAAGCTGGACGGAAGCTATTTTTCTTCTTTATGATGTTATTTTCATTGGTAGGTAAGAATGTGCATTTCAGATCATGGATCTCTCCTTGTCTCTGCTGAAGGAGATCCAGAGTTCCACTGAACTTTGTATCTCTCATACAATATATCCGTGTGCTTCAGCCAGGATTTCAGTCTATGCTTCAGAAGATTTGTCTTATTAAAAAGTACAGTCTAAGATTCTTGATGTTATAATGTGGAGGTAAAGTACTAATATTTAGTATCAGCCTTTTAAATTTGGTAGTAAATACATGGCTGGAATTTTTAGAACCTTCACTTTGCTGGTAATGATTTTTTCTCCTGTAAAGCAATGTACTGTATCCGACATAAGTTGGCAGGAAAGGTAATTTGAGAAATTCAGTTTAGAAATGATACGTACAGTTTTCCGTTTGTTTTAGCAAAAGCTGTCTACAAATCTAAGAGCTGTTTTGACTTCAGGTACAGTATTCAATATTTATTTGGTTTACTTTTCCATACATAAAAGTGGAATTATTGGAAATATATAAAGTTATATTTTACTTGGGTTTATCAGGAGCAAACCTCTCTGCATATGTGAATATAGTAACTAGGGTAATTCATTTTACAGAGAAGGGCATGTGGTACTTCCTGTATGTATTTATTTTATACGTCATAATAGGAATTGACGTTTCCCTGTTTTTTGCCTTAGCTTTGTGACTATTAATGAATATTCCATGCATTACTGTGGTAACAGAACACCTATGCGAAAAAACCCCAAACCAAATTAATCCTATAGCGTATGACTAATCTGTAACCCATTTTACACTGGTGCAGAAGAACAGAGAGCAGTTGTACGCAACCGTGTACTAAACATTGCTGCTCCTGGCAGTGGGGAGCATCTGCTTTCCAGAGGCGGGTAGGGTGACACGGAGATAAACACAGGAGTAGTGGTATTAGGTCAGAGCAAGGATCCATCAAACTCTAGCGATTACATTTCCAAGAGTGGCCATATGCAGATGCTTGGGGAATACAAAAAGGGCAGGTATCAATGGTACTTTACTCAGCCTCTAAATTTGAGTGAAGGGGATTTGGGGGGGATTATCACCTGTTATGTCAAGTGCCCCAGTGTGTGCAGTGCTGTATCTGTGCTAGTGTATTAGGTGGGTGTGCTGGAGTAGTTTTGTAATAGTCAGCTCTTGTACTGGGGCAGTGCGAAGATGTGTCTGGAAAGTGGCTTTTGCTCTCAGCCAGGTAACACCAGTGCATGAGGCTGGGTAGCACTGTCACGGTCTGGTGTGAAGTAAGATGGTCTTCCGGGGAGAAAATGGGAAAATACAAAGAATCAAATTTTTTAAAAGCCCAGCAATTAACACCTTCCATTTAACAATCTTATTAAGGGAGACAGGTTTTCACAGGTGTTCACATTCCATGTAGGTATATTTACCCTACTTATATGTACAGTCCATAAAAAGGTGCGCCTGTCTTTTTCTCCAGGCACTCTTTAAGAAATGTCAAAAGTGCAATTATACAAATAGACTACTTGGGACCCTCCATTCACCCAGTAATTAACATATATCATAATCTGGCAACAAACCTTTTTCTTTATCATCTCCCAGCAGAGCAGTTAAGTGGCCAGTCAGACAGACTATTGAGCAATTAGTAACTCCCCACCTGAAACAGAATTTTATATTTTATTTACACATTTATATTTATAGAAGAAATATTTCTAAATATTAGTTTCATAAATCAGATGTAAATGATGTCTCTCTATCAGTTAATGAGTATATTTAGCATTAATTTCTAGTATGTTTAGCACCTACGACAGAGAAAAAGTTGCAAAGAATTAATAGAAGCCTAGTGTCATTTATTAATAATGAAAATGAGCAATATGAGAAAAGCCTGAAAAATTCTACCAGATACTGTAGTGGAGCATGCCACGAAGTGCTTTATAATTGAAATAGAAATAATTTACAGTATTCCTGGAATAGAAAAATGTAAGTAATAGAATGATCATGTGTGATATCCTCAGGACTTCTCAAAACTGAAATATATTAGGGATAAGGAGAGGAACAGAAAGCAGATGACATATAACAAAGGTTAAATTGAAGACTTACAGGAAAAGGACACAGGTCATAAAAAGCACATGCAGGATAATCTACCTCTAGGAAAGAGGACTAGAGAAAGAAAGGCTTTAAAAAGATCTTTGTACAAAAGAAACGTTAATAAGACTGTAAAGCCACTGATATATAAAACTGGAGAAAGGAATAAGAATTTAAGGAACTTCACATTTATCCAAATGTTTTGAAAAATCACTTCATTCTTTACATTTTTTCCTTATTTCTTAACAGAGCCACAGTAAAAAAAGCTGTATGTTAAATGACGGTGAGACAATACTTGAATCACACAAACACGTGAAAATAATCAGATCTGAATGACATGCATTTTGTAATCAGGAAGGGTTTGACTAACAACTGCTTTTTAAGTATAAGGGTACTAAAACTAGATGAACTGAATAACAAGTACAGTTTGGAAATATAAGGAGTAAGTTTAGACAGTTAAGTTTGAAGTTCATAGTATTTCTTCGCAACATTCAAAGAATTTGTGTGCATTTGGTACAAATTCAGTGCAGTTTCATATTTGTATTTTGTGTTCACTAATACAAGCATTATTAGTCCTTCCATAGGACTTTTTGACAGTAGACCTCTGAATACTTTACAGGAACGTGATGGACAGAAATTTGCAATAGCTTATCCAAAGTGACTTTGAAATATCAATGTCTGATATTTTTAAAATATTCTTTCAAATAATAAAACCAATAGTCTGCTATTTGAATAGATTGCCATATAACATAAATGAAAAATAGATGATCCAAGAAACACGTTTACAGACACCATTGGCTGAAAACAATTTGCTGAAAGCATTTAGGCCATTCTTGCAAAATAAGGATACGTTAAAAAAACTTGAGAGTCCTGTAAAGAATTTTAATGAGATCTTCCTCAAACTTGAGCCTAATTCATAGGGCCAAAAGAGAAAAGAGTAAAAATCTGTTTCTGCTGGAGAATTTATTTTGGTGAAGTACTTGTTGAAGCTGTATTTCCAGTTCTTAGGAATTGTGTGGGGGCAGAACAAGTCTAGCTCTGGTTTCATCAAGACAAATGAAACCAGCTCCTCCACCACTATAGTCTGTGAAAACAAGATCCAGCCTGAATACTTGCTGTGGTATCTGTGCTAGGAAGAATTTTGCGTTGGTTTGTTTGTTTATTTTTGTGAAATGTGTAAAACTCTTGAAGTTATAAAGAGCTAGGTATTTACTCCAGTGCGTTTGTTTGTCAGGATCAAGAGTAGTTCTCTGATTTCAGACATTGTAAAAGAGATGTCAATGGGTGGCTTTTTTTCAAAGTAAGCATAAAAGTAGCAGCATTAAACAAAGAAAAGTTTAGGTTATTAAATAAAGTTTCAACACTTCTTACTTGCTCAAAATATTTGCAGCAAGTTCTGTGAAGTAGAAAAAGAAGGGAACGTACCGTGCAATTTTTCTCTACCCTTTTTGCAATGCAACAGGGCAATCAATACAAATCTTTGCAGTAATCATATATTGATTTTCCTAGACTATAACTCCATTTAAAGCATTTTTATCCCCAGGAGTGAAAGCATTGGAGGCTATCAAAGGAGGAAGTAGCTTTCCTTGACCCCATCTGCAGTTCACATTGATTAACAGAGGCTAGGTAAAATAAATAAATATGTGTGAGAGAGAAGAAAGAAAAAAAGAGTCACAGAAAGGTTAATACTGGCTGGGGAGAAACATAATTATAGTGCATTAGGGGTTTTGTAAAATTATTAGGTCAGGATAAGCTAACAAGTGACTTGGAGAAGGTGGATTCTTCATTAAGTCAGAGCCAGGTCTTACAATACCTGTTTTTTACTGACTGTGCTGCAAATTCAAGTAATGGGGAGCTTTCTAATCATCTGCTCATGCACATGCAGTTACTGGGATAACAAAAATGAGTTGAAATGGGTAGGTTTTTGCTTTACCCTGTAAAGGGAGGTCTGTTAGGATATACTGAGTCTGGGACAAATTCATAGTGAGTGTGCAGAGGTGACATTGAAAGCAGCTTGATGATTCCACGATGCTGCATTTTGTTAATGGTAAAAATGCCATTGTTTTGGAACATTTTTTAAAACTCTGGAAAACAGATTCGTCTAATTAACTATTGAATTTTCTGACAAATTACAAACAATGAAAGATATTCGTTTAATATCATTTTAATAACACTGAAGCAAGTCCCTCCTAGTGCAGTGTATTAAAGACAATTTTCCATTTTTAGCTACTTGTTTCATTCCCTGGAAGTGCAAAGTAAATGATACCACATCTCATGCAGGTGTTATGTTCTTTAGTGTATTGCTGATATGTAAGACAGTAAAAACAAGGTGATGCAATAGGTGGAGGCCACAATTTTGGAATCAGATTTTTCCTTAAAGCTCTGATTGATCCTAAATGCTCAGCAGTCCCTACAGCCAGCCCATTCTATGCAGCTGTCAGCTCTGTACTTTCAGTCTGTCAGTTTTACCTCTTCTTCTGCCATTTACTTCTGTGATTTCCTGGTCCTTATCCTCCATGTCCGATGTTTTTGGGGCTGAAGCTTGGTTCTCATAGATCAGCCTTTGTTAAATTAAAAGGTGCGTGTAGCCTCATTATCCTTCTCAATGCGTTGTAGTTGATACTGTTTATTTTACCAGCAACTTCAGAGCTATTTTGCTTCAGGCAAAGCAACTACTACACATTGTCAGATAAAGTACCTTATCTGTCAGCAGCACTCTTGTGAATTAATCATAATTCAATAGGTTTACTAATCAAGATTTGAGATGAATGTTTTGATAGAGCAATCAGATTTGTCTAATCTATCATTACTTGACAGTTGCTTTAGGCAGAGTGCTAACTTGGCATTAGTACCTGGGTTTGATCAGTTTGGCATGGCCCCACCAGTCAGTAGCATCAGTTATTGCAGCAGTGGACTTCTGCTTAGATACTGATTATAGTTCCTTTTCAATTTCAAGAGAGACTGGAGTAAAGCTGAGATCAGGCAGCTCCCCCCTATCCTGTAACTCATTATCAAAAGAATTTTGAACCGTGAATTCACTTTGCAATTTTCACAAATAACAAAAGTACCCAGAGCTTGTTGACAAAAGTGAGACATGATTTATGGTAGCATATGCAAGCATTGCTCAGAACTGAAAGGGTCACTGGAGTAGAAAGGAGATAAACTTAATATATTGTTAAGTGTTGTTAATTATGAATCCAGTCACGTCTGATGTCACTAAAATTTGTTCTCTATTTTGCCCAGTTAAACATTCTTGGGGGTAATTTACAACATAGCTTGCAGCAGTTTGCTCAATTTGAAAGCATAAATGAAAGCTTTCATTGTATATTGACATATTTTTCTTGTTAAGCAATGTTTAAAGTACTGATACAAGGTGCTGTAATAGTTGGTTAGACTGCAAGTGCAAGTTTGGTACATTGTAGTCAATAATGCATTAGTGTGGGAAAATGAAGGAGAGAATTGATGTTTGGTTATATATTTTTAGTTATTATTTTCTTTTTTTTTTTAGCATGGGTGGAGTCTTGTCTCCATGTAGGAGCAGAAGATAAAACCTCAAGCATCAATGGCTAAATATAGACCCTTATTCCCATTTTATTTTAGGGTATGTGCCAGTAGTATGAACACAATATACATGTGGACCACATACATTGTGATCCATATGTGTAGTTTCATCACCAATACAACGTAAATTCTTCGTCACTATGGTACTTGTGTCTTTTGGCTTCAGATATCATTTGCCTGTGATGAAAAGTCTGCTGTGGACTGTTCTCAGTACAGACAGTGGTCATAGGTGATGCATGTTCTTGTGCAACAGGCTACCATGAGAATTATGTACCACTTAAATTCTGTTTAAGCCCTTAAAAAACCAGTCCCTTACCATCAGGATGTAAACTCTTCTGCCTACATATGGCTTCTCTCTTAATCATTTGAAAATTTGAAATACAGTAGGTAAAAGAAGAAACCAAAAAGTGCCAGATCTCATATATTCACTCCTAAGCCCAGAAAACAAGAATGTGTAGGTGTAATACAGCAGAAATTACTGTCCAAATGCCTTTACTGTTCCAGATACGAAGGAGTTTAGTAGAGTGTAGTGGCAACTTACAGTGTTAATATTTTGGTAATAACAAGATGGGACAGAAAATAGACTACCATTTAGTGATGAGCTCAGAATACCATGGTGTAAATATTTGTATTTCCTTGAGATTAAATAAGCAATTGTACTGTTAGATCTTTGTGGCCATGTTTTAGTTGCTTTCCCCCGGTTATCCATGAGCTCAAAATCTTGCTAACTTCCAGTATGGCTGCACAGATGCTTTCTGATGTCATCTTGAAAACTGCTATGGAGTAAGGATGGCAGTGGCTCTAACCACTCGAGCATCAGCAGGCAAACTGAGACAGAGTTTAATGCTTATCTGATCTGTATTGCAGACAGTGAGGACAGTAACTCCTCTCAGCAATGATCAGTGGGATACTTCCCTGGTTAACTTCAACACAAGTGAAATGTCTTCAATATCTGTTGCATGTCACAGAGAAATTTTATGTGCTGTCCTGTAGTGCAGGATGCATCCTGTGACTGCCTAGTTAAAACAAGTAAAACTGAAGAACAATGAAGAATGTACTTCTAATTTTACCTTGGGAGTTTTTTAGCATAGCCTGACAGAATATTTAACAATAAAATAAAATTTAAAAAAAAAAAAAAAGAAAAAAAAAGCCGCCACCTTTTTGTGACTTT
>JANHGN010000616.1:161485-178484 GCA_024605025.1 Megaceryle maxima | reverse complement strand
GTGTACAGTTGGCATGTCTGTTCTGACATGAATCAGAAGGAAGAGTTGGGCAGAGGTCCTTTTAGGAAGAAAAGAAAAACATATGTTAGTTATTGTATTGAGAGGATGTTTTTATGAGAAAAGGGGATACTGCTTCATTAATAACTCTGACATGTCACACCAATTCTGGTAGGTCTGATAGATTAAACATGAACCTCTCATTATTCAAGCAGCTGAAATGTATTGGCTGCTTTATCCACCTAATATTTATTCCTTGCACAGTATAGCTACAAAATTGACATCTCTTTTTAAAATTGTTTGGCTGTAATAAATATAAAACTTTCACCACTGATGTAAAGCATTGCTAGCTGGCATCATTTCCTATCCCTTTTTAATTATTCTTGACACTGTGGAGAAACATCTAATATAAATCTGTAATGTGCTCTGATGACAAACTACACGGTTGGAAGACCATGTAATCTCTCCACAATTAATTAAAGTGCACAGAGCTTTTCTTCCCCCCCCCTTTTTTTTTTTCTTTCTTTTTTTTCCACCCACCCACAGCAAGCAGATGCCACTGACTGGCTCAAATAACATTGCTGTCAACTGTAAAAAATTAAGATCCAAACCCTAAGAAAGGTACTAAAGAAAGAAACCAGATGCCAGGTTATTTTTTCATACTATGGCATACATCTTGGTGGAAGGCACTATTGTTCAACATCTGTAGCTTTACATACTTAATTACTCACATAACTTGGTAAATCTGTCGGCAGTTTATTTCCACAAGTGTCTGTCACTTCAGCAAATCCCTTCTTGAAAATTGAATGATGCCAATCAGTGTGAATAGTTCGCCAGCACTCCTAGAGCAACAAAATTTAGGAGGACTTGGCTGCTGTTCAATGGGCATATATATATCTTTTTGTTTTTGAATGGGTGTGAATCCACTTCCAAAGAGCTTCAGCTCCATGCTAGGAAGAGTGAGCAATGCTGTTGGGCTCATAGGACACATGGAGTCGATCAAATGCAAATTAATAACAATTTTTAGGCAACAGGAGAATGTTGTTGTAACATTTACTGGCTGTAATAATACTGTGGATGGAAGACAGGTTCATAAAAATTGTTTATTAAATACTATTTTACCACCATATGACTTTTGGTGGTGAAGTCTAGAGCCACAGGAAGCTGCAGGTGCAGGTTAATTTGCAAGATAACAGCAAAAGTTCAGGTACTGTTAATTAAAGTAAACAAGAAAAAATTGCATAAGCACAGTCTAATTTCTCTTTTACATTACAGTATTTGAAAAATCATTTAACATGTTTTTATTGACATGGATAATTTTATAGAAATGTTTGAAATGTGTTAATGTATTTTCTGCAGTTGCTGTAAAACTGGAGTACGAAGGATGGTGTGCTCGTGTCGGTGGTTTTCCTACCCAGCTAGCAAGTGTATTTAGATCAATAAAATAAAATGTTTTGGGGTTACAGTTATTTGGAAAAGCTCCACTATGCTTCATGATTTCTCAGTTAGGATTGGTTTATTACTGAAAAGGAGTTTTTCACGCATCATAAAATAAATTATTGTTGTTAGTTGTGCCTTTTGTGGGTGGAATGTGCAACTGTCATGACAAGCAGAGAGTGACTTTCTGATCTCCTGCACATCTGCTGCATGGAGTGCAGAGCTGCTCTTTGTGCTGCTTGTTCACAGTACCAACAATTCAGCTCTTCAGGATTCTGAGCATTGTATAATAAATATTTAGTAATGGAAATAGCAATAAAGATGTAACTTTACTATCTTAGATGATTATGTGGTACTGATGGTTTAGGATGCAGTGGTTCTGCCTGTGGCTCTGTCATGTTTTGAAGAGGTTTCTGTTTGTGAAGTAGCATTTATGTTTGTAAACTTCTCTAACTCTCTTTCTAGGTCATATTTCACCTTATGCCACCATTCCCTCACTCCTCACAAATATAAATCAATAGGTTTACAGTACATTGCCTCGCTGCATGATTTATTTCTTAAAAGAAGTTTACTACTATTGCTAGAGATGGTGCATTTTTCTTATTCCGCTACTAGACAGTTGGCACAACTAGAATCTGAACCACGCTGTCCTTATTGATGCTCTCGGAGAGAAAATTCCTTTTTAGCAAAAAGTACTGACTGATCAGCTTTGTAAACATTCTAATAGAGCATACTGTGTTTGCACTGATACACTTTCAAAATAGAGCACTCAAAACTGTAGACCAGTTCATAAATGGGGAATGTGGGTGCAATGTGGCAGTTTAAATCCGTATCAAACATACAAACAATGTATAAGCTTTTCTGTGCTGATTGTTTTGCTGTATCTTTTAATATACTTTGTGTTCTGTCAAGCGGTTTAGTGTATTCTCAGTGATTACATTTTTTGGATTCATTTCATTTGGGGTTGCATACAACTCAATCATGTTATTTATACTTGCATTATAGTTGAGGGATTTGAAACTGTGTTACAAACTGTGGATCAAATTTCCCTATCAAGTACCTCTAAGAAACCCCTTTCCTTTCACACATTTTAACGGCTGTAACCAGGAGAGCATGTAGAGATCCATATGAACACGTTTACACGCTAGACACGTCTTGAAGCCCTTTGAATGGCAGCCAGTCCTACGGCAGGACACAGCAAGGCAGCAGTGGGCTGGCTCAGCACTGAGCAGCATGGAGCAGGAGGAGAGGAGGTGTCTCCAAAGAAATAAGGAATAAAGCGAGGTGGCAAAAATCTTGCGCATTAAAAACATTCCAGTTTGGGCAAAATCAACATTCTAAGGGTACAGTGAGCACCAGGGGATTTTAGCGACCACAAATGGTTAGGAACTTGGTTTTACATCTCATCTGACCAATAGTTCATGACGCGCTGTGGTTTTTGCTTTTCTGTAACAGCATGTTTCTTGGATTGTTTAAAGTATTTGGCTTGCAACACCTCTGAGGCCTGGGGTAGCTCGCAGTAATGCAAACTTTGATGTGTCTTATTGTTAAATTATATAGTGCATACAATATTTCATTTTATTTAATACAAATCATTTTTATTTACTTAAAAGGAGCAAGCTGTCTTATTATATGTGTTTGGCTTAGAAACAAAGGAATTATATTCTTTTAAGAGGTGTTTTATGTTTTATGGTTACTGAGAGAATAAATGACCTTTTAATAGGCATTTATATAAGTGGGATCCATGTCTCCACTCTATTATATATTTTCAAATAATTAAAAGTGCTATGCAAATGCCATATGATAGCCTTACAAAAAAGAGGGGAAAACCCATGTGGCTTAAGATGTCAGGAAAAAAAAAAAAAATCCCATTTAGTGGGAAGGGGAGGAGGCAGAAAGGTTTATTAGGCTAATTTAATTTCTACTGAAGCTACAAACATGCATGGGATGAGGATGTGGGAGTTCAAATGTAGACGCTGCATGTCCTGTTCCCTATAGTGACCTGTTCTTCATTGAGACAGTCAATTGACACAGACGCCAGTGCATTTATTACTGCGTCTACTGTAAATGAGACTTTTCAGTCTTGCCAGGGATAGATATTTTTCCTGTGTTCACCACTATCACACATCACGTTCAAGGGAGGGGGAAAAGGAACTTTTAAAACAATAATATCAAACAACTTGGGAAAAAATGTTAAATATTACCATATGAAGAACTGATTAAATTTGTATGGTTTTCTTTCAGTAAAAATTGATATGTGATGAAACACAGTGCAGCTGGATAACTTGTTTTGGCTAACATTCTCTGATCTCTTTACCCAGTTATATATTAAAAAAAAAAAAAAAAATACAGGCAAACCAACCTATCACCATTCTTGTTCCTATTGTACGGGCTCTGACACAATTGCCCCCTTTTCAGTTGCTTCTTACCATCTGGACTGTAAAAAAACTTGAGTTTCCCAGTGATGTAGTTTATCTATGTATCTTCTTCATATTCAGACATACTTACAAATATCATTTTTGTAAGTCTACTCGTCACAGTTTTCATGCATTTTATTTAAAAAACTACTGTTCTTGGATCTTTCCGGTTCAGCAATGCTACGGGACTAATGAGCAGACAAAGCTCGTGTTTCCTTTTTGGAGTAGCCCAGAGACCAGTATGATCTGATAGCTGGAAACCAAAGACAGAGTCTTATATATAGAAGTTACCTTGTTCTATTCCTTCAGACTCCGTGGGGGTCTTACACATTCTTGTTATGCCACAATGTGTAGGTACCTCTTCCTGTTTTATTGCAATACTGTTTGGTTTTGTTTGTGTATGTGCTGGATTTATGATCATGGTAATTTTCATGTGCTGAAGAAACTCAGGAGCGATTTTAACATTAGGCTAATATTTTCAAACAATCAACTAATTATTAAACAGCATAAAAGCTCTGTCAAAGTCATAAACTTAGGCTTGGCAGTATCAGAGGTGACTAAAATTTGTATTCCTTATGAATATTCCTTAGTATCTGAAATGCAGGAGGGTGAATTTAGGCTAGTTTGCTTACTTTAAATTCCTTTCTTCAGCCAAATGTCCTTACATTGCAGGCTTTTTGGCTGGCACAGGAAGATCAGACTTCCTGCTCATTGATGTCGATAGAATTTTTCTTTTATTTTGGGAGTGGCAGGGGGTTGCTACAAAGTTTAATTTTCCATTTTGTTAACTAAGAACATATGCCAAGGGTCTTGGACTCTCTGAAGTACTGACTGACAGAAAATATAATGGCAATCCAGCATGGGCTGGGGCTGGAGAATTTTGGATGTTGTCCCACCAGATACTGGAAGACTGCAGATTTTTTTTTTTAACTGGGATAGATAGCACGGGTAATTTGCTCTTCACTTTGGCACACTCTGTTTAATTGCAACTACAGCAGAGCAAAACCATCTGCTAAAGTGATCAAGGTCGGAGTTTTTGAGTTATGAACGTTAGAGAAAGTCATAGATACAGTTCTTCTTGTCATTTCTTGTGGTGGAACCCCACAGAGATGTAGCCCATCCTTGGTATAGAGTGGTTGTCTCTGTTGCTTGATAAGTGCCAACCATGTGTTCCATCCTACTGCCAGTCCTGTACTAGTGCAGCTGCTAGCACACTGTGCTGCTTCTGCTTGCTCTGTTTGTTCCTAACTCTTGCATATTTTTCAAGGGTGTTTGGTGCAACACTGTGTTGGAAAACAAAAAAACTGACAAAAGCTTCATGACCATCAGAGGCTCTAGGTAGAGACTGCATAAACTGGAACATCTAGAGCGATGAGATGTTCCATACTTTGTAGTAACCAAGCTCTATTTTAGCCATTTTAGTCAGATTTGCTGCTATCAGACATTTTTCTCTTATGAAAAGTTTGTGCTTTTGAAGTCCTTGGACCATCAGTGAGGAATGCAAAAGAAAAAATTCCTCTGTTCTTGTATTTGCCACTGTGCATCAGTCTGTGATGATTTCCAAACTATTCTTCCTTCTCAAACATAAGCTTACTCTGCAAACATCTCCACAGATTTCTTTTTTTTTCCCCCTATATAGAATACTGCACTTTTATGGAAAAGAACACAACTTTCCGGGGGAGGAAGGGGGGGAACAAAAAAAAAAAATCAAACCAATCAAACCAAAATACAACATGAATGTATAAGCCTCCCCCCCCCGAGAATTAAATAAGAACAGGGATTTATATCCTTTCAAGAATTATCTAGATTATTTGCAGTTAATATCATATAAATACTCTTAATTCTGCAGCCCCTTTCTATTTTTATTAATTGAATTCTCGGTAAATTCTAAAGATTTTTCATATAAAAATAGGTTATTTTTCTGTTTCAAGTGAGAAGGTATCATTATTGCTTATTGAATGGCAAGACAGAAAAGAATTGCAATGTACCTTTTTTCCGAAAACTCTAACAGCAGAATTCAGATGTTCTAGTGATGATCTCACTGTGCTTGGCCTTCCTGAATGTGGTTGCTGTGTAAGGATATTATACCTTCTTTTTGTCACTGCTAGTGCTGCCCAATTATACATGTATGATTTTTTATGCTCCCAGTTCATACTGTATTACAGAACCTACCATTCTTGTCCAAACCCTTAACCATGGAAATGAGGGCTAATATTCTAAAAGGAGCAGCAAGTAACAGCTTCTACTCTTTGAACAAAATTCAGCTGCAATTGTAGGCATTTTCTGTACACATAAAGATCATGGCCTTTTATGCCCTTTAAAACTTGGTTGTTTCATTTTTCTTTCTTATCATTGCTACCATAGCTCACTCTCTGTTCATATCAGTTAACATCACATTTGTGTTGCCAATTTCACTTTCTAAGGTAAATAGTATCTTAGTTACAAAAATACAAAATCTACTGTGAAAGTTCAGTTGAGAGGCCCACCTAATTCAGTAATCCAATCTGAACTGTGCCCAGTTTTGGAAGCATAGAGAAAGAGTGGAGAGAGGATGCTGAAAGACAAAAACTGTTTTTCTACATCTCAACCTTACTGGACATTGATGTGAAGATGATCTGGTATAACTAAGTGGAAGATAAGTTTGTTGAAATACAATAAAACATTGTAAAAATTACTAAAAAATTTGTGTACCATTCTGTACCCATAATTTAATTAATTCCTGTGTCCATGTATTCTGATTTCAGCACGTCATGATGTATGTGCTAACTTCTGACTGACAGTCTAGAATTAGAATTTCAGTTCATATGAACAAAGCCAAATAATTTAATTGACATACGGAACTGAGTAACCAATTATTTATGTTCTCTGTTCACAAAAGAATGCTGTATCATGTTTTCAATAGTAAGCTTCACTATTCAGATTCATAGGGTAAGCAATGGGCTTAATAAAGTCAATTTTTGCAAGGCTCAATCACTTCTTCCTGCCCTAAAACCAAGCCAAGCAAAATACTGTGTATGGGATGATATGTTTTCAGTTGAAAAAAAAAAAAGCATTCAATTTCTGGACTATTTTAGAATACCTTTTATTTTTTTTTCTTTAAATATTATTAGTCCATAAGTATAACTAATTGCAAGGAACATATTTGAAAGTGGTACATATGTGGTACCTAACTTCTGAAAAGTGGCTGCTGCCTGAGCTTTGTGGCTACTAACTTTTTTAATTCTAAAATGCTGATTCTGACATGATACAGAGACAGCAGAAATGACCCGGAGGAGGTATGAATCAGCTAAAACAAAGAAAAGCAAGTGCAAGGAAACAGTAAAAGTTTTCTTCCATCAGTTCAAAGTCTTGTCCATCTGCTCTTAATTTATCATCATGCAGAGGTTGGTTCTTTCACTGCTGTGGGGCCACACAATGAATCAAATCATGTTTCCTAATTTCCACCATTCTAAGTAATGGTCCTAGAATTCTGCAGTTTCTTACTTCTCTTCATGACAGCTGGAGGAAAGGAATGAGGTGAAGAGAGGAAGATGCCAGCGTAGACCTTTCACTTGAAACCTACCGAGGTCCCTAGCTTTGGCTTGCAAAAGCATTGACTTTTTGTGTGTCTTGAAAGCCTTTAGGTAAGGACTTCCTGTGGCTGTGTACTGTCTTTTTGCTGTATATAACTGTGAAGAGTTTGTCTTATTTTTCTAGATGCTTTCCAATATTTTAATGGTATTTCATAGAAATTGAGGTGAAAATGTTCAGTGGCTGAATAAAAAAGTAAATCCAGATGGCTTGCTTCATGCATTATGTAGCTGCCCTCTTCCAACAGTCATAGTATGCCTTCTCAGATTTTATTTGATTACTTCAATATGCCTGATTTCTTTATTTAGATGTTGTTGAATTATAAATATATACAAGTGGGTGGGAATTTAAAATATAAAGTTCAGGTTCGAAAAGTCTTCAAACCCAGTTCACAGTTCTCCTTGGAAATGAACTGCTTGTACAAGATGTGAGAGGAGTTTGGTATTAAGTGACAAAAGTCCAATTCACTGCTCCATTGTGTTCTCCGAGTGTCCGTATATTAGGATATCAATTGCTGCACAGTGAGAGTGCTCACACTTCATGTGTGCTGATGAGACAATGTGCAGATAGAAATGATGCAGACTTCAGATATTTCTGGGGTGGCAGAGGTTTTGGCAGATGGTATTCAGTTCTGATTGGAGTGCTTGTGTGTGGTATGTGCTTCCACAAAGAGTATGCGATGCTTATGTTTGGTTTCAACCCATAATTGTTCGACAAGATCAATATCACATACCTTTAGTTTCAACAACTGTGTTTTAAAATATAGATAGCTTGATGGGCCAAACTGGGGACAACACATCACCCCACAACCCAATTGCATTTGCAGGAAAATGAAGGCTGCACAACAAGGAAAGACTTTGAGCCCTCATGTTCTGTATTGCAGTGAAATATCAGCTGTTGTGAAATTACCTTTATTTATTGTGTTGAATGTCTGTAGCAGACATCCTACCCCAAAAAAACATGTTGAGAAGATAACAGTTGTCTGAACTCTCAGAAGAGCTCTCCAGATTAATTTTTTAAAGTAATTAATTTACGTATTACATTAAATTTACGTAAGTGCTTCACTTTCAAGGGGAACCTAAATCATCCTTACGTTACAGTGTAATCCTTTTCTATTAGAATCAGAAGAGTTTACGGCGAGGCATGGCTTTCTCCCACACCGAGTCTCTTGTGCAGCCCCTTTTCTTACACGTCCTGGTGTGGGTTTTTCCATGAACACTTTTTGCTCTTTAGTTATTTGTTGTAATTATCAAGTTCATTTTTCTCTAATAGATGTGATTAAGTATATTTAGCACTGTGTAATGAGTTTTCTGCCTGGTTGCATTCTGGCTAATAAGGAATTCCTCAGAGTCTCTTCTGACAGCTGCTGTGGATCCCAGGTTTGTGCTGCCACAAGAGACCTCTTCCATGAATTGCTAACATTAGAGAAATTAACTCAGTTAGACTAACCATAAAATCTGGGCTGAAATTTGATTACTAATAGATCTCATGTTAGCTTTCAGCAGCACAGATATTGTGGTGTTCTCTTGCACAGAAAGACACACTAAAAATCATGAGATTTCAAAAATATGTCTGCATTCACACGTAGTGAATATGTAAAGTTCTTTGCAGAGGCTGTACTGATTTAAAAAAAAAAAAAGATTGAAAATAATACTAGTAATAATTGCTAGTAGTAAATGAGTGTTATTGCTATAGTTGTCCCTGTTTTAGTTCTTACGATCGATCTGCTAACTTACTGGTTTATGGACAATACTTTTGTTATCCGTACTGCTTCCTATTATTAAACCTGTTCCCAAATTTGTGAGGCTAAAAATGATGGGAAAAATCTGTAATTGGTGATGCAGTGCTGTGGTATAGTTGCTTAGCAACAGTCACTGCAGCCTCTTCGCTGAGTCTCCGGAAGGGGGATACAGAGACGGGAAGATGAAATAAATACAGTTTTGGCATGGTTGACTTTGTAAGAGAATGATAAAGGTTGTAAGTTATTTTTCTGCTAAGTGCCAGTGACTGTGAGAAAAAGTCTTCTGTAAACAGATCCTGTGAAAAAGGAAAAAAAAAAAAAAATGGAAACTGGTCACTTGACTTTCTGAATTACTAGAATGGAATGAAAAATATAGCAGTATATATGTTCTCTTTCTGCATTATATTATGAGGTATCTGCTGTGGTATATAATCGTTACAGAAAATTTGTAATCATAGCCATGTGTCTTCTATTTATCACTACAATTGAGTACCAAATTCATGGAGAATAGGGACTGAAAATTAATGCCAAGTACCTCTTAAATTCCCTGCTGGTATGTTAATTACATAAAGACTGTTCATAATAGGGTTAGTGGATATGTAATAAATATGGATGGGTCTACAATTTAAAATTCTTTTGCGATCTGAACAACTCTACATTTAGGATCACACAGTATTAATCGCTAGGAACTACATTTCAATCCTGTTCTGTTTTATCCAGTGAAATATTTTACAAAGATTCCTGTGATTACTAAGGTATCACAGTGTTATCTTCAGTACCCTCTATCCCACCCTGCAAAGCACTTGGAAATCTGCTGTGCTCGAAGCCTCCCTGTAGAGCGAGGTATCACAGTTTGCCACATTATTTAGTACTAAATATCAGCCTCTAGAAAGCGTAAAATGTGAGAAGGAGTAGGAAGCAAGTTGATGCAGATATATCCAACTTTGGTAAGGGGCTCTTATCTGCAATAACCAGCAACTTGCAGGGTTTTTCCAAGTGCTAGTTATTACTGCTAGTCAGTGCTGCTTTGCAATTAGTGTTGGAGCACCTAGATAAGGTGGATATATAGGAAATAAGATCAGATAACATAAATGCAAACAAAAAAAACCTTAAAACCTTTTGGCTTCCTTTGTACTTGTTTATTTCTGAACTGATTCTTAAGCAAATGAGCAAAAAGAGGTTGCATTTCAATATGGTTCCTTTTAGGGAAAAATATGTTGAGAAATTTAGAAAGAAAGACCTGCTTATTTAAGAGTTTGTATTGCTACACTTTTACGTTGCTGTATTTTGCAAATGATGCTGCATTACTCATAAGCCTGGTGGTCCTAAAGTTCATCATAAATACGACACTGCATATCATAAAAGCAAAGAGGTTTTGATCTAAGTGGGAGTCTGCTGGCTCATTTTTAGAAGGTCAGATTGATAGACAATATCTCACAGTCTAGATAGTGACTCTATCAAACTAATTCTTAAACACATAGTAGTACAATGAATTATTCCTGTCTTGGAAGTATGGTTTATGACCTTTCTGCCCCAGGTATTATTGCTGATTATTATCTGAGAATAGGTAGTAGCATGCTTTTTGTTTCATTGGGTTTTGTGATTATTTTTTTCTTCTTTTAGCTCAAGCTGGGTTTTAAGCAAATATCTTTTATGAACCATTTAATACAGCAGATTTCTGATAAAAGAAATTTCTTTTATAGCACGGTAATAAAGAACTGCTCTTCACCTTTCTTTTCTCTTAGCAGTTACTGTTTAAACTATCATCTTGGGTTGTACAGATAAATATTTCTGTGACCTTTTGTTTTCTGTTTGTTTGGTTGGGTTTTTTTCACACTGATTTGCAGAAAAGTGTGAGCATTTTAGAATACTTTATTTTGCAAAGTCTACACTTGCTAATTGCCAGCTTTTCAAAAACAAAATGGTAGAATTTTTCATATGAGGCTGCATAAAAGATGGACCTATTTCATATATAGAATATTGCCTGTCCTTTAGATCTATGTGTTTTGCTTATGGAATAAACCAAAGTAGGAGAGATAAACTAATATTTTGTATAAGCTCAGCCAGACAATACACATGATAAAGATGTTTCATCTTCTTATGTATGCAGAAAATATGAAAAATTGTAGTTTACACATATTTTCTCAATTCAAGTGTAAAATTGGGCCCCCAGATTGCCCTGGGCCACGGTGGTTGTGTTAAAGAAGCACTATTTACCTAGCAGCTGAGTGAAAAATGATCAGAATATTAGACTCATCTAGGCCACATTAAGGAGCCATTGCATTTCCCGACAATTTTATGCTATCTCAATATGAAAACAGAGCAATTTCAGCTCATATCAGGTTATGATCGGCAATTACAGTTGCATAATTCACCTAGTCGTCTCTTTTCAGGGCCTTGATTTTCCCTCTTGGTGACATTCCTGAGAAAGTGCCTGATAAAAATGTCATATATCATCCTGGCTTTAAAACTCGTAAGGGGGTAATCTGCTATGCCTTGCTGAGCCTATATTCATCACTAGATTTTTGACTTGGAGGGGTCATGACACTCATAATTTCCTTTTTGATATTGTCCTCACTAGATATGACAAGGGGCTGTAAAAGCTCCGTTGTATGCTGTGGTTAAGAGCCGTTCCAGTGGGGCTCATCACCAGCAATAACAGTGCATTACTGTGGATTCTGCAGTAGTTGGCCATTTCGAAGATAATTAGATTTGATGTCAACATTTCTTTATCACCTGCATCCTTTTGTGCATCTGCGTGTCAAGTTGTTATTTCCGGATTTATTAGCACCCTCAGAGCTACTATCTATCTGTCAGCCTGTGTGGTGTTTGTGTTGACAGTTGTAAAGTTAATTACTAGTACTAATGAGCATCGGGCTTTTGGTGGACATGGCATTTTGGGCATTTAAAACTGTAATTAGATTTTTTTTTTTCCTTTGTGTACAGCCACAGGAAAAATGCATACAAAGAAAGAGAAACCCAAACCAAGCACCCCGACCTCAAATCTCTATCTCCAGTTTGACATTGCTTACAGTATCTCTAATTCAAAAAATCAAAAGGGCAGCTTTGTTTGCTTTTTCTACTATTATTTCTTCTTCTCATCTTTAACCCTGTGAATATTTATCATCTCACCCAAACTAAGATCTTAAAGATAGTTTTATTTCCAAATGACTTTACAAAAACCATGTCCAGATAGCATATGTATCAGTCATTTCCTTTTCTGTAAAAGTATTTGTATTTTAGCACACAGTCAATATAGCTATTGTGTTTAAAAATCAATTTGTAAGGACAGCAAAACTAGCCCTTCTCCTGGTCAGTCTCATTTTAATATAATATTGTATTAAACCCGGTGAATATAGAGACTCATTGTTTACTATAGAATGGTAAAGCGAGAGTAATTTCAGTGAAGTGGGATTAACACCTATGTAACAAAAAGAAAAATTTTGATACTTATTTGCCTTGCATAGATGCTAAATTCCCTATCCTGTAAATCACATTACCAGATCTTTTATGTGATGTTCCAGGTAACATATAACTCATAGGATTTAGAATAATGGCACTTATATGTGACATATACTTTATGTAAGTATATTGTTTATTCTAGTGCTGCAACTAAGAACCACTCCCTTGCTGCTGTTTCTATTTACTCTCTATTTATCATTATCTGCCATTTTGTTAAACAACTGCCCTTCCCAGACATAAATCATCTCTAAAAATACTCTGGCTCAGAGAAAATTTCACCCTGGCACTGAAATGATGAGATAACCATTTTCATCTCTTGTTGAAGCATTGAGATTTATTGGGCTTTGATGGGCTACAGACCAGACATCATTCTCTGCTAAACAGACTCCCACTTGCATTTATTCTTATTGCATTTAGCAATTCAAAATGGAGCTCCCCAAGTCCCTGCAGAGCCCCTTCCCAGCTTATGTGGGGTGCGGCACGTCAGTGTTATTACTTTATATGAGATAAGGAAGGGACACACACTGAAGCATGTGGTGATTCAGATGATTTTTTATTTCCGTTTAGCAGTGATGACAGAATGTCATAGTGAAATGACTTCAAAAGTCATTTTTCCCTCTGCCCTGGTTCTGCAGCCTTGTCCCTCGAGGGCACTTCCATTGTACAGTTATATTAATTCTGCTAACTTTCAGACTTCATTGCTGACAATAGGCCTTTTGGCTTTCTCAGACTATTACATTAAATTTCCCATCAAACCATGTCAGCCTCTGAGGTCAGAGATTCCAGGAGAAGCTTTAGATATTTTGCCTTTTGACTTCATGGGCAGGTATTTCTAAATTGCTTTTAGGTTTGTTTTTCCAGTGTCAGAAATCATATTGAACCTATCTGAAAACTCAGACAATGATCGTTCATCAGGTGAAGGACAAATGGTCTGAGGGGTTGGGAAAATGTGTGTGGACATCCAAACATGTGTTTGCTGGAACACTGCTGTCCTCAGCCACACCGGTGTTAACGAGGATCAGCCACCTTAGCCCAGCCGCATTGCTCAAGGTACCGGAGTCTGACCATACATTTCACACACACCTCCCGGGTCGTTCTTTAAAGGTTCATCTTACAAAAAAAAAGCTTTTATTTTATCTCAACAAACATTTCATGTCATGTCATTTTACTACTTTGCAGTTTGTTTGGTGTCTTAAGAAAATAAAAAAGGCGGGGGGGGGAATATCATTCTTCAGTTCACAGTTAGGGAAACTGAGGCACAAAGTGGTGAGCTGTTTTAGCAAGGTGATGGAAGCACAGGAACACGAGGGACTCTCCTTCCGGGAGTCCTTTCAGCTGGCATTGTCTGGAGCTGATGTACAGTGAACTTCAGCAAAGCAAAACATATTTACATAAAATGTGGTTCATGTAAGAATCATCAAAATCCTGGATTCTACTATGTGACCATGAAATAGGTTTCAGATTATTAAGCTTTGCTGCTGAAACATTCTTTTCTTATATATTCATCAAGATTCTCAGCCTTCTCCAAAAAACATGTAAATTGCTTTAACTTGATGGATTATTTTTTTTTCCTCATTTGAATGACTTTACATTATCGGGGGAAGTATTTACACCAAACCTTATTGAATTAAATTTGTGATTTATGGGAAATTCACACTAAACATTGAACTGGAGAAAATGTTTGTTTTAAAAAAAGGTGCTACTACATGCAAAATAAAATTAAGTAAAAAATGCAACAAAATTATAGGAAAAAAATGGGCTTTGCGTGATAGAAACATATCAAGAAACTAAGAGCTTGGATGGTGTATGAAATGCAACAAAATTCAGTATGTACATCTAAACCACTATTTTGAATTTGTAATCATGATTTCTGTAGTTAGAAAGAAGAATTCTGCAGTGTTTTCTTCCCCCAAAACTGCATTATCTAAAAACAATGCAGAGGAACAACTTTTTTAAGGAAAAGGACTGCAACCTGAAAACAACCTCTGCTTGCTCTTTGTGGTAATTTTAAAGGACCAAAATTGGAACTGTCTTAATTCTGAAGTGAGAATCACATAGGTGTCGGGGACCATGTGCACGTGCGTACAAAGTAACGGGCGGGTGGCAGAACTGGAGAGAGATGAGCTTAGAAAGGCAGTGTCGATGTGTTACTACCTGCTTGCAGCCATAAGGCTGGGGAATCATTTGTGACACTCTGGGGACAATTTTGTCACCCTGACAGTAATGCTGTTATGCACCAACTTGACACACAGGAAGAATCCATAAAGACAGATAAGTAACTGTGAAAGTGGCTGGGGATCAGCCTGAGTGCTACCACTCACCTGCAGTGACAAATAGATAGTCATGAAGGATTGAAAATCCTGCCCAACGCAGAGATATGTCAGTCCAGAGCTAGAGTACTGCCTGCTTACACAGAGACTATAGTAAAAATACACATAAGGCACGCACACAGAAGAGGCCTCGGGCATAAGTATGAGAAGGTTAAATTCAAAGTATATTATGTCTTCTTCATAACATTTATTTTCGTTTTTAGAATACTTGATGTGTCTTTCACAATTGGGCCAAATTCTTATATTAATTACGTTTGGGCCAATTCCTGCAATAATTGAAATATATGGATTAATTTTGTTGTAATGAAAGTAAGAATTTGACCAATGTGATTTTCATGGGAGCCAATGGGTCTGTTTCAAGGTGTCATTTTTTTTGTAATTATTTTATACCAATAGAGGTCCCCATCTGCAAATCAGATGAAGAAACTTGTGACTTAACAGATATGTTCTTCTTTTAAAAATATTGTGCAGTCAACCATAGGTGCTAAAAATCAGTGCCAAACCATTTGCTGTTTATATTCAAGGATGTGTTAATTCCTACTGAAAATGTATTTATTTTTGTAAAAAAAAAAAAAAAAAAAAAAAGTGACTTGCAGTTTTAAAAATATTATTTAGAAACTTGATTGTATTTTTAGTGCTTTGATTGTTTGTTTAAGACAAAGGGTTGCAATTTAAACTTGAAGAGAACTTCTGAATTCAGTCTGCTTCATGACCTTCTTTTCATTATTTGTATATGATAATTTGAGGTTTATTTCTCCAGAAAGAAATGAGTTACAGCCAAAGGCTGATTATGTGCTTTGGGGTTTTATTTCGTTCAGTTTAGAATCTCTGTTTTCCCCCTTTCCTCTGAGTCTGAGTTACTCTTCTAAGAGGCTGTCCTATGGAGGCAATCTCTGAAGTCATTTTGATCCCTGCAATACAGAGCAAAAAGAAATGCTACCGTTATATATCCTTACATCCCACATACAGGATTATTTTCTTCCTATGCTCTTTTCTTTTGTCTTCCAAACTGGAAGTTCATTGTGGTGTGCTCAATTCCTTTCCGTAACACCAGATTCTGAATAACCTGCAGTGCGCCGAAAGGATCCCTATTCCTTTCTCTCAAATACCTTGACCTACCTGTAAAGCAGCAAGGTGCAACAGGTCTGATGCTCAGCCCTGAGTGCCAGTCCCAATTTTCTTGCTAAGCACTGAAATACACCATATACAAACCCTATTTATGTGTTAATGTTATAGTCTACTAGTTTGGGGTTTATTCTTTACCTCTTTGACATAGTGTTGGGCACAGATTTGCTGGATGATTTGTGTGAGGTGGGATGTGGGAGTTACATTTGACCTTCTCCCCAGATGATCTGTGCTGACATTCCTCCAGTCACTCTTTCCCTAAACTGCTTGTGGCACAAACATTTTCTTTTCCGGAGGATGTCCTCCTTTGAAGGTCTGGAAGAGTATGAGTTTGGGTTACCTGAGGAACCAGTCCCAGTGACTGTGTGACAAGACACATAATGATTTTTTGTGTAGTAAGATGCACTGGTCAGCATTACCAGCACTTTCAAACTGTTTAGCAAATGTCTAGCATGCTTCTCAATTGACATATTTTATTTGAAGCACAAAGCAAACCCTAAGAAAGAGATTTTGAAACCTATTTTCCACCTTGCTCCTCCCTGTCTCAAGTTCTTCAATACAGAATGTTTATTAGGCTTAAGTCAACATATCAGAAGATCCCCTAGGATCTTCCCCCTTACATTCCTGCACTGTATAAGCCTTTTCTCTTGGTTTGGGTTTTTTTTACTGGTTTTGGGTTGTTTTTTTTTCCTTTGTTCTTTTGCCCACCCCTTGCAGTAGAGTCCCCATTCAGACAAGCCTTCCATTGCTTACAAGTCTTTTGTTGCTATATACTAGATTATAGGCGTGGGGTTCTTCTTCTTGATCTGCTTTTCTCCTTGTCCAAGACTGTAACAAGTTTTTTCCTTTGTCAAGAATAATTTTTAGGTACCATAGCCTAGTGTAACGTGGGGGGTTTTTTTGGTTCTTTCTGATTGTTG
>JANHGN010000616.1:130658-161385 GCA_024605025.1 Megaceryle maxima | reverse complement strand
ATAGCCTAGGGTAAGGTGGGGGGTTTTTGTGATTTTTTTTTATTGTTGCAGAACTTTATGGAAAACTAAAAAAAAAGATTTAGAGAATGGGAAAGAAAAAAAAAAAAAAAAAAAAAAGTCTTAGGTGAAAACCAAGATAGATATTTATAAATTTACATTAAATATACATCAGTATTAAAGATTATGTCTCTCTCCAGGTATTGTTACCATACGTTTTTAGATTCTCAAAGACAATTTCTGATGTGTTTTCATCTTCTATTTTTGAGCAGGTAGGGTTTGTATTTCCATTGCAATCTTAAACAGTAAAGCCTTTTTAAAGCAGAGGTTAAGATTCGTGTGTTATTGAAGTGCAAGAATTTCTTGGTTAATAAAGATGCCGCAAATGCCATGATTTTTTATAAGTGGTAAGAATGAGCAAAGTAGTGTTTAACTTGTCCCATTTTACCATATTTTTGCTGAGAAACAATTATTTGAGTTAATCAAAATTAAGGTCAAGTGCTTTTTTTCCCAAAAAGTGCAATATTTACAAAGCTAAAGCTTTCCATGTTAATTATCTTTGGTTTATTAAAACAAAATCTGTTCAATTTTGTATACATTCAATCTGAAGTACAATAGTTCAGGTTTTTCATTTCATTTTGTGTGATTTGAAATTCTGTTCTAGAGGTGTAGATTAAACTCCCATTTTGTTCTGTTTGTTCAACTTCTTGGCAAAAATAGTGTATCTTTGATGTATTTTTGGACTTTGTAAGATAAAGCCATGTAATGGCCTGTAGGAGTTAAATGACTGCTGAATAAATTATAGGAGATGTAATCTGCCATAAGGGATGTTGACTATAGAATGAATGTGAACATCAGGCTCACCTGTCACAACTTCCATCAAGGTACCTGTCACCATGAAGAATACAGTTCAGTATTTTACTGACTAAAAAATGAGTATTTCAGCTTGGTTCTACAAATCAGAGTGAATGTTGCAATTTTGAATTATTTGGGCATTATTTGATTAAAAAAAAAAGCAATATATATAAAAAAGCAATGGAAATTTCAAAATTTCCTCTGGCACAGAGATTTGCGCTTTCACTCGGCTTATGTGCAATATGCCATTGGCAAAGCAATTCTCTTCTATAGTCAATTGATCTTGTTGGTTGAACTGAATGCTAATGGAGGAGCTTTTATCTCATTCAAAACATATTAGTCAGAACCCAGAGCGCAAGAGGCTACTGCCAAAAAGTCTTGCATTGACAGCAAAACTTCTAGCTCCATCTCTCCCATTTCCATTCTAATCTTGACTCTGAGCTGGGGAAAGAAAATACAGTTATATTCTGTCACCACTTTAGAAATATTTTAAAAAAAAAAGAAGTTTGTTTCCCATTTCCCTTCTCTTTTTGCAGTGCCTTTACCCTGAAGGTATGTAATGGCTACAATTCTTGTGCTTTGAATGGTGCTAAAGCAGTAGTTGTGCTTTGCTGCCTCATGGATGTGCAAAAGGAATCAGAAGACATTTTTTATGCTTTTATACTCTCTTCCGTACACTCATGAAAAAATTGAATGTGATGATTCAACATATCAGAAACATACTATAGTATACCTTAGAAAATTGATAATAGGATATCTGTGTTTCTAATGCTCACATATTTTTAGGTAATGTTGATTTTGCCTAAATGTTCTGAACATTTTCAGTTTGCATGTCCATATCTTTCCAATGAGAAGAATTTTTGATCTATGTTGACCTGTACCTGCTTGATGTATAATCTATGCATATATAAAGTCTGTGTATGATATTCTATATAAATATTGCCAACAGTGAAAGACCTATGCTTTTAAATGTATGTTGTCTTTGTGGACACTGGTGTCATAGAAACTTTTTGAAGATTTTAGGAGTTCTGTTCAATCTTAGTTAACCCTACAGATTTTGCTAGTAAACACATTTTGCATTTAAGACTTGTATTTTTAGCCTGAGTGATGATGTAAAGCTAAAGCCATAGTCCGACCAAACCTGCTTCTGCAATCCAAGGCCCAGCACTATTGCATAGCCTACAAATTTAATATTTTGTTTAGCTAAGATCTTTCTTATAATGAAGTATGAATCTCACAATTAACACCTTTTCAGATTGGACTAGAAATAAGAATGATGTGGTCATTTGTCATCAGGAGATTGGAAATGATAGGTTTAGATAACCTGAAGTTGAGTATGTATGGTGATTGCTACCTCTCCTTTGTTAGCTGTGATTATCACACATTCTCTTGATTGTAAGCAGACTACTTCTAGTCTTGCCATATTTTCCTTTTTTTTTTTTTTTCTTAAAAAAAAACTATATTTTGTCCTTTTTAGAAAAGGCCCATGTTAAACTCATAGGTCTGGTGTTTTGGCTGGTAGACGTTCTTCAGAAAAAGTTTAAGTTGGGAAAACTGAGTACAGGAGTACAGTCCAGGGAAAGAATTTAATCTTTAACCAACCTGATCCTTGATTCAGCAAGTGAATGTTTACTGTGTTCCGCTGACTGTTATGCCACTGTGAATTTATGTCACTTTTACTGTTGGTTTTGAGTTTACTACAACATCTTAAGTGGAAAAAAAAAAAAAAAAAAAGATTTTTTTCCCCTCCTGCCCCCACTGACTATATAATCTTGTCCAAGAGAAGGGAATGGAAAGAAAACTGGCTTCATGGGTATTTGGTTAGAAAGACCCACAGTGTTTCCAAACAGTTAGAACATGGGGTGAAATGGCTGAAAATTCAGGAAAAGTGTTTTCCACTGGATTAGCAGTGTGGGCACAGAAATTGTTTTGCAGAAATTATTAATAGGAATTGAAGTAATGAGACTCCATATGTGTTCTTCTGCATAGAAGCCTTGGGTTGTGCACAAAAGGAGTGAAGTCACAGTATCACTGGAAGGGCCCACAAAGGTCAAACCCTCAATTACAAACTGAATAGATTGCAAATAATACGCATAGGTCACTGACATATCTCCTTTTCCTATGATTAATTATGCAAATCTGGTGTTCTATCTCAGGTCATATAGTGTGAGGTATTTTATGTGGAAGATTTCTGTGTTCTACTCCCTCCTTCCAAAAAGGAGCTCCTAGTAGAGTTTCAGGACTTCCAAACCACCTTTCTTGCTAATTTATTTTGAGCAAAGTGCATTTTATGGGTTTATCTACTAATTCTTTTGATTAAGACACAAGCAAAACTCAACCAACTTGAACAGGTTGAATTCCACATCTGTGCAGAAGATATCAGCACACTTATTTATGGCTCAAAGAAACAGAGTCTAAATTAAAGCAGCTATTGCTATGGAGTGGGTAAGCGGCCATTATGAATTATCCTTAATTATAGCGATTTCCTAAACTAATAAACCTGCTAAATCTTTATTGCAAAGGTTAGTTTACACAGTGCATATAAAATCCGCATGTGCTACGCATCAACCACCAGCTGTCTGACAGTGTGTTGCTATTGCAGTGAGTGTTCACATAAATTTTATGTTGGTTATATTAACAGTCAGTCCATATCACTACCCACAGATGCCAGTAGACATAAAAATTGCTCTCCAGTGAGCCTAAATATCCCTAGAAGCTAGTTGTGTCTAATGTTCCATGTAGTATTTGTACGTGAAAGCAGCAGATTGAAAAGTTATTTACAGATGAATATTTCAATCCAGTTAGTTCATATTGGCCTACTTAGGCTTCTTTGCTGGTTTATTTGTATGCTAAATAATTCACTAAAGGTTCTTGTTTACTTTCAAAAGTAGTTTCTATGAAATGCAAACAACAGAACCAACTTTAGGTGCTCAAAAGGCTAAACAGCCCTGTTTTAAATGCAGGTCAGAGCTACAGACAGCATCCTGCAGATGGGCTGTCACTCACAGTTTTACCCTTTTAGTTGCTGGATTTTTAAAGAATTTACTGAGATTTGATGTTTTCATATAAGTTCTTGGCAAGAATGGGTTATTTTTTCGTAACCTCTCCTTTTTCGCGGACAAATGTGAAGTCCTTCAGGGTGTTCCCATTAAGCAGACAGTGTTGGCAGCATGTTGTGGACTATTAGGTGGACTCTTGACAGTGCACAGGAATAGCAGGTGCAGTAGACACACGATTCTTCCTGCTGTATCATGTAAATATATTGTTGTATGAATTGCTATGGTGCAACATTTGCATGCCATTTGTTGTATACTTTGGTTTCTTGATTAATGAGAGCACTGGACAAATTCAGCCACTGCCTGTTCCTTCACCGAGATCCAGGAATGTAGGAGCACTCCTAATGCAGCACTGTCTAGATCACAAGGTTCATCTGTGTGCTAACTTTTTATTTTATAATATTGATTTTATCATTTTTCCTGTTTGTAGTAGGAGTTGCTTTATTGATATTTACTCAACCCTCTTTGTGCAAACACTGTAGAATACTTTGTTGCAAGTATTGACATACATCTGCTGGTTGCTTCACCACCATCAGCTTATTTCACCCAAATGGTATTCAGATGCTGTAATTGTTTCTCACTATTGATTTTAGATTGCCTTCATAACATGCTCCTGAAGACCATAGTACACATGCTGTGTCTGGCTAGAGTTTCAATTCAGCCTTTTCAACAAGTATACAAATCACACATGTTAAAATTGCATCAGCATAATATTTTAAGTCTAGATTTGCTTTGCAGAGAGATCTCAAGGAGGATTGAGACCAGTCAGCTCTTGAGATATCATGAAGGAACTTCCTAAAGCATAGTTGGTTAGCACAGGCATTCTGCGCTATTAATGAATATTCTAGCATAGTAGTAAAGATGCTATGCTGTCAATTCTATTCTTTTACAAATATGTAGTTTGCAAAATGAGGACTTTGGGGCATATGTCAATTCGGCAATTGCTAGGGATGGGTGCATAATGCAAAATCCCTTCTGTGAGTGTTTTTTTAAAGAAACAGTGATTTCACTTGGTTTATGCTCAAGTCCCATTCAGTCTATCCACAGAAGTTTTATTAATAAAGTTAACCTGCCCAGGTGTCACGGAGACCTGTGCCTTCCACGGCATCCCACAGAAAACAAAAACTCTAAATGTAAAATTAAAATACTTGCACTTGGAAATACCCAAGGATGAAGACTTCCTCCCTGGAAGTGTTCAAGACCAGGTTGAATGAGGCTTTGAGAAACCTGTTCTAGCAGGAGGTGTCCCTGCCCATGGTAGAGGGTTTGGAATTAGATGATCCTTAAGGTCCCTGACAAGCCAAACCATTCTATGATTCTAAAGAGAAGCCTATGATTTCACCTACTAAAATTCACCAGTAGAACATGTGTAATATTAGCATTTATCAATTACATCTTTCTTAGTTTTTTTAGCCAACAACAGTAGACCTTTTTATCCTCAGTTTGCATACCATTAGGAAACCTGACATAATGTTCTGAAAACCGGAGTAAAGTAGGTGCTGTGAAGTGCAGGAAAAATTCTTCTCTTGTGCCACTAAAATATTAGCTAAGTGCTAATACTTAAATCATTACTTATTTGATTGGTGTTACATTTTGCTCAGGCAATGTTGTGTTACTGTGCTGGTTATAGAATTAAGTATCTATAGAAGGTATCTCTTTGAAGAACTGAACAGCAGTTTTTCAAATTAATTTACATGCTTATTTTTGAAAACTGTATAATAAAAGTATGGCAGTAAATTAAATATCATTAAATACAGAATCCCTAGGAAGGTTAATGGGGGTTTGCACCAAAAGTGTTTGGGTAGTTTTGAAGCTCTTAATTGCATTAAGATAAATGAAAAGAAGTTAGAAGATTTCATAAATGTGCAAGAGTGTATGTTTATGGGGAGGGCAGCTTCGTTCCACAGTTTTCCCAAAAGGAGACAAGTTGAACATTGTTAGTATTAAAATACAAAAACCCTGCTACACTTGCCAAAATATCAGCAATCAAATTCAGTCCTCGTGTGATTGCATCAAATAGAAAACTTGGCCCCACAGTGTTAGCTGTGAGTAAAGACAAATCAGCAGTACATCTGCAACAGACATGCAAAGAAAAAAGCCGTTATGAAATATTAGTGTGCGTGTTGTGAGACATCAGTATTTGCAGAAGCTGTCCTGTTTGTCAGTGCTGCCCTAGTTGCTGTAGAATATACAAGCTCAAGGAAATTTGTCATTGTAATTTTTATATATATATATAAAAAAAACCTGAATTCATTTCAACTCATGTAGCACTGAGAAACACAAAGTTTGTGAAAGGAGTTTGGTTACATGCTTTGTATTTTGATGTGAGTGTAAATGTTTTGCAAGTCTACTAAATATTTGGAATGCAGCATTTTGCAGGGAGAAATTGTGGCATCTTCGGGCTGATTCTCAGCTTTCTGCTTCCTGAGGACTTTTCCGGAATTCAGGAGAGGTTTTCTCTGTACAAGGGGCACAGGACAGGGCTCTGACATTGTCAGTTAATTGGGCAGAAATCTGGCAATGGGAACGTTTGAAAGAAGCATATGAATGAAGGCAGACAGGCATCCTGCAACAACCAATTCACGTAACACATCTTTGAACTGTCTAAGGCATACCTAACTGTTTACATGCTACCAACAAGAGTAAATACTCTGTACAGAAGGAAGAGACAGAGTTGCTGTGAATAAAGAAAAAGATTACAAGACAGCCCATCTGCTAGAGAGTACCTGTCACCTCTAGTTATGAGCCAGAGGCAGCCCTACCTCATAGCAACTAGAGAGACCAGTTTATTATTCAAACAGGAGAGAGGAAGCAGCTAACTTAGACCTCCGCTTTCTGTCTGATGTGTCAAAACATCAGTTTCAAGGAATCTTGTGGATGGAATAGTAAGGATAAGTTGAGTCTAAACACTAACAAGAAAATAGCTAAAAGAATCTACAGCTTCAGTGAAGCTTTAATGGCTATCCTTGCTAATAGCTGTGAAAGGGATTGAACGCGCTGACTGTCGGGTGTCGACAAGAATTCTGCCAAGGAAAGTACTGCTGGCAACGGGGATGAGAATTTTATTAATAGCTAAGGCAATCTTGTTATCCTCAAGAATCCTGATTATAGTCATTTAAAAAACAACAACCTGTTTGACATTGTACTCTAAGGCTGACAAAGGCACTTTTAGAGGGCCTTAAATTAAGCTACCTCATTTTCTTTTCTCTTTGGAATGCCTATTGTTTATAAATATATATTATATAGTAGGCATTGAAATACACCTATTGGTTTTGGAAACCTATTGTTCATGCCTACAGCCAGGTCAAGTTTCTCTCCTTCAGTTAACGTCTTCAAGGTCAGGTAGAGTGGTCACTGTCAGTTTTCACTGCTCTTATAATGTTTTTGTTTTATCTAGTATCCCTTGGAGAACAGACAGATTGGGTGCATACATGTAGCAGGCCATCTTGACATTGATTTTTGAAGGTTCATTAGATAAATGCTGACATCATAGATTGATGTCTCTTTAAAACAGTGCCTAGCACAGAACCATTGGGGGAATCAAAAATATCGACTTACCATGTTTGTGCAGAAGGCCCACTGGAGATCTCCTGCATTAATGGGTCCATCAATTTAGGTGTTCTTTAATTACTCTAATTGTACACCTTGCAGACAGAAACTGGCTTTATTAGGACTCCTGACTAGGTTGTCGCACCTCTTGCAGAGAGAAGAAATTGCAGTGGATGATGGTGACTTTTACCAATTTTGTCATCGCATCTTGAATTGTTCTGTTGTTTGGGTTTTTTTCCCCTTTGTTATGGGCTAATTTACCTGTGTAACATGGTGGTAAAAATGAATAAGGATGCAGTGATGGGCCAATGCAGAGGACAAGAAGCTATATGGTACTTTAGAGAAATACATGCTGGTAAAATAAAGTTGATGGTTTTGTTCGTGTTTAACCCCTCACCCTGGTACTATCAATAGATTGAAGACATCATTTGTATCTGCAAGTGTTTGTTTAATTAAGACCTCTTAAAAATCTTTGCTATTGATTCATTCCATTATCTTATTGATTAACTGCACTGGATCATGTACTTGCTCTTTAGTGGAAGGCAACAGTTTTAGCCTGCTGTCATTTACCCACAGATGTGAACAGTAAGCAATGTTCAGCATCCATGTCTGCCAAAGTGTCTTGTGTTTTAATGAAGTACTGGCTGCAATTCTCTGTATTACATGAGAAAAGTCAGTTGTCTCCTGCTGGTGGTGTGACCAAGCATAAAGGTTTTCTTCCAGTTATTCATAAAGCAGCTGCTTACTAGGGAATGTTAGAAAGTTGTGCATTGCATTTTGATGTTAAAATCTAGAGGTTTGAGTCAGAGAAGCAAATTAACACAGATGACCTGCATATTTTATTTGCATGCTCTTGTAATTTTTTTTTCTGTGCATAATGTAAAGCAGGTTTGTTTTTTGGGGGTTTTTTTGGTTTTTTTTATACTATGATGTCATATTTGTACCTTGCAGCTTCACCTTGTGGAGTTTGCTGCATGACCTACTATTAATATATGTGTATATCTGGTGAGAGCATCCCACTGCTACCTCTCTGGAGTTTTCTCAGGAAAACAATTCAGTAACAACATTCTGACTGCTCAAGAATTAGACTGTCTGGCTGCATTTATGCAGCCACATGTGCCCTTGTTTGTCAGCTCTTTGTCATCTTTTTTGTAGAGAAAAGTCCCTTCCTTATACTAGAATGATAGCAGTGTGGCATGTAGTACCTTATTTTACAATTCCAGAAATGACTTTCTGTGTTGGAGGTGGGAATCTGACAACTCAGACCTGTAGGGACCAGCTGCCACAAGGTCACACAAGTGTAATGCGCCTGTCTGCTCGCCCACCCCTAGGTAAGCTGAGTGCTGGTTTTAGAAATGTTTCGGCTACCTCTCAGATTTTTAGGGACTACCATTAGTAGCAAAAAAGAGGTGGTGGCTGACAGAAAAATTATGGGGAAGTTTAAAGCAAAGGAAAAAACCTAGCCTGGCATTTTCTCCTTCTGCCCTGACATTTGAGTGACAATCCAGAATGGTCCAGAGTAACTGCCAGTATTTCGGTGGAAAATTTTAAAACATTATGCATTCCATATTGAAGTGTTTCATAGGAAATAGGGCATATATTCTTTATTTTCACGTGCAGCTCTTTCTTGACATTTCCAATATATTATATGTGCTGTGGGTGGTCTCCTAGTAAATGCCAGTGGGTTCTTTGTTGCCATTGTGAAGGGAGGGCTCAGAAACTCCCCCCATCACAAAATCACTACTTTTTTCCTCCCTTTTATTATATAAAATGAAAACTTCTGCACTTGTGCTGTTTTAAAATTCTAGCTCGTTTGAGACTTTTGTGTTTAGTTAGGTTTATGTATCTGTTGGCATGCTTTGTTAATTTAAGCCAAACCCGCAACTTTACCTTGGCAGAGATACTGATTTAGTTGGGTTCCCTGCACCCTGTTAAATGAGCTAGTACCAAAACAACATCCAAAGGACAAATGACTGTGTTCTGATTACTTTTCAGCGTCTTTAATGGCAGTTTAAAGTCCTGACTCAGCCTTTATGGTACCTTAGCATGGCAATTTTGAATGCTTCGGGTCATTTGTAATGGCATAAATGCTAAAATTAAATCACAAAGAGAAAGCTCTTTTAGTTCTTGTTCTGTAAGCCATCTCTGAGAACATAGTATCCAACATATTTTTTTTACTTTTTTATTTTTCAGAATCCATTTATGTGCAAATATTAGGTTCTCCTGCTTGCTGTCATAGGTGATTGTAGTATGTATGATACAGTTACATAATATGCATTGTATGTGAGAATTTCCTAGCCAAATTCTGGAATTGTGCAGGACAGGGTAGAAAAGACTATGTTGTTACAGGAATTGCCTTTGCTTCCCTTCTTCTCCAAAATCATTAGTTTCTTCTCTTTATTTAACCCTAATGACTGCATCGCTTTGGGGTGGATGCTGTGGAAGGTCCTGGGAAAATCTCAGATGGCTGGTAATATCCTAGAAAGGTTTGTCTCAGAACAGACCCAGAATTGAATTCTGTATTTGGTGGGGAATCAGAGTAGGAAAACAAATATTTGCCTGACCATTGAGAGCTCCATAGAGGACTGAATGACTAAGGTGGCAGGCTGCTCTAGGCTTCAGCAGCAGACTAGGGGGTGGGACAGGATGGGACTTGTTCCTTAGTTTGATAGGGCGTTCTCAATTACAGAGTCTTGGCATCTCTGTGGTATTCTTTCTGTTCCATGTCTGGCTTGGATTTTTTGCTTAGCTTCAGTCTGCTCCTTTTCTTAGGTTCTGAGCACTTACTGTGATTAGAGAACAGAGCAACTACTCAGCCAGAATGCATTCTGTCCAGTTCTTTACTAGTAATTGAAATGATGGAAGAAAAGCTCCATGTGTCCCATCTTATTTCATCTATAGACTGGTTGATTGGACCCCCTGTTCGTAAATTACAGTGCTGTAAATTCACTTTAGATAGTCGTATCCTGGGTGGCTTTAAATGGCCTACAGTTGGGTACTGGTGAAGCATCGCTATGTAGTGTTGGTCGCCTTGCTGAGCTCCCAGGTTACTTTGCAAGATCAAAGCCATAAACCATATACTGCTCACTGTTAGCTGAACTGTCAAGTGTACCCTGGCTAGCTCAGGGATGCTTAGAGGAACAGCATCATACCTTTGCATTGTGAATTAGGCTTTATTAGTTTATATTAATAATTTTGATTTATATTAATATAATTTCAGCATGTTTCTGGAAAACAGACTGGTTTTGTTTCTCACTGTTCTAAAATTGAGTTACTTTGTAATCTTAAGTAATTCATCTGTATCTCTACAAGAAAATGTAGACGGTAGTAATCAATATTGATATAAAGGGCAGATGTGAGTCTCTGGAAAAATGTCAACATTTGGGAATATTTTCTATAAAGACAAATCTCAGATTCTTAATAATTTACTGTAACCCTCAATTCACAAGATGCTTTACCACAGGCTAGTGTAAGTATATTGTGTTCCCAAAACATAGGAGTTTTGGGAGGTCTTTTGGATATATTAAGCTGAAATTTTCAAATGAAAGTTTCTGGTTTGGGATATGTTAAAATGAGATTTTTTTTTTATTTTTTTTTTTTTTTTTTTAATTTGGAAATGTCTTTCCAAAATATCTTTGAAACATTTAGTAAATTGAAACAGACCTTTTCTACCAACTTTTCTGCTTTCAGGAAATAAGGATTTTCTGTGGAAAACATGTTTCACTGAAAAGATCCCAGCTAAAGCTATTGAAGATTTATTATTTATTGTGGACCAAATCTTGCTTTCTGTACCTACATAAATAGTTAATGAAAGTGCATCCAAGCATAAAGCATGAACTATTTGGACCAATGTTATAAAGTGCTGTGAGCTGGGAGAAATAGAAGCTGGAACATGGAAGTTACATTATAAGCAGAGTTATTTTTGTTCTGTAGAAAAACTTTTAATTGTCAAAGACTTTAAAAAGAAAGTCCTTCCCTTTTGAACCTTACAAGAGTTAACTTGTAACGCGCATTACTAATATTTCATTGTAGTTGTCAAAACTCAACACTACTGTTTTGATTCCTGAGATATAGGCAGAGATGAATTGAAGAATTAAAACCTCCATATAAATTTTCATGAATTGTCCAACTAAGCATGAACTCCCAATGGAAAGAAATTATTTTTAAAGTTGAAATTTTGGTGCATAATATATTTACCAGTTTACAACTTTGCTGACTGGAGTATTGTACCCTGATCCAGTTAAGAGGCATCCCTGCCCATGACAGGGAGGTTGGATTAGATGATCTCTAAGGTCCCTTCCAACCTAGGCCATTCTGTTCTGTTCTGTATATAAAGGTATTTCACAGAACATGACATCTTGGTCTTTAAGGGATGGTGAACTTCCTACACATTCATATAGTAGATATCTGAACTCACGCATCATTATGTAACATCAATTAAAATAGATTATTTTAGAAGAAACTAACACTTGTAATTGCTGTAACTGACATAAGTGTCTGGAGTACTTTGAATAGAAATAACACTTTGAAGTAAGCTCTACATTAAAAAGCAATGGTAATCCAGTATTTTTTGGAGAAAAAAAAGTAGGTAGGGTTAATCTTGCTGGCATATTAATATAATTTCTCCAAAAATTTGCAGTTTACGTTTTGAGATATGTCTGAACATGCGTCCTGTATAATACTGCACATTACATACAAGTGAATGGGAGTCTTGTCCGAGTACGAACATCAGAGTAACACTGTACACAATAATATGAGGCATTGCAAACTGGAAAAAGTATGTTTGGAAGAAGCAAAATGCAGCTTGATAAAACTTTATTGTTATGCATATCTACTGGAAGCATATATGTGACAACTTTCTCATTAGGTGGGAACCTCCGGTAGTAAATGTAATTAGACAAAATCCAAGTACTTGGGAAGTAAGCCTATTCTGAGCCCTTGGTTGCTCTCAGTTTTTCCAGGTTAATTTTCTTGTGGGATACTGCAGAGTGGAACTATCCTAACATAAATACTTCATATCCACCCATTCTTTGACTTCCTATATAACCTGTACAGTTCAAAAGCAAAATATGACTGTCCTTGTATTTAGTATGTTAGCCAAAAATGACATAGAAGTCTTATCTGCAAATAAGTCAGAATTTCCACTGGTGTGAGTATCTTTTTGTTATTTGCTTGCATTTGCTCATAGTATTGGTGAACTTGGTCTTCCAGCAGAGAGTTTGGTAGGTCATTCCACACCAATGAGGAAAAAAGGGCACAACAGCACAATCTAAAGGTAAATGAACAAAAATCTCTGTGGAATTTCTGCTCTGTAAAACATTGTCTTGTGAAGATTTCTTTTTAACTTCTTTTCTTCTGCCCTCCACCTGAGCCCAAACATATGCCCATTAGGATATCTGAGAGACTAGTGGGCTAAAACAGTCCCTGCTGTGATTGCTGGTACACACGTTAGTTCTGTCCCTTCTGTCCTACAGACACTAATGTAGATTTTTCTGAGTCTTTGTCCAGGGCTACCTCAGCAACCTTCTGTAAATGGCAGATACTCTGGAAGAAGAATCATGAAGCGTGGAAACACATGTTGATTTTTCACTCACACCAAAAGACTGGACTATCTGTATTTTTCCCCTTGCAATTACTCTGTATATCTGTAGGTAGACAGATACCTTTTCACCTGGAAATGAAACAGTGAACCAACTTGAATGAATTGCTTTTGTTTCCTGACCACTTATTGCTAAAACATTGAAGTTCACTTTTAATCTTGTCTATACTTTTACAAAATCCCTAGCGAAAAGGAGCTGATTTATGTACAGCTTAGCCTGAAGCACTTGCGTCACTGTACAATTTTGTATTGCTTGCTTAATAGACCACAAAAGTCAACATCTCTTTGGAAGAACAATTTGTGCTTAAAGTAGTCACAAATTCCAAGAGATCCTGTTAAGGCAGGATGTTGTGAGAAACCCAAAGTTGGAACAAACCTCTTGTTTCCTAATTATAATGTTAATACTTGAGAAACCTTAAGCCACTCTGTCTTGGTTTATGTCAATAAAGGCTTGGGTTTTTGTCTTTCCTTCTTGCCTATCCTGCATTGGGAAGTTGGAAGTAAGTCAACATTTTTAGCTGCAACCCAAGAAGGTTTCAGTTGTCTGTTATTATGGAAGCAGATGTGAGATTACATCTCTGGAAAGGCAACCTGCATTTAAAATATCTTTAATGAAACAAGGTGAAAAACTTTAGTTCACAGGTTTATAGAATTAAGTGAGGTTGGAAGGGACTTCAGGAGTTCTCTAGGACAACCTTCTGCTCAAAGCACTGTAATCGGTGAGGGCAGATCAGATTGCTTATGGCTTTAACCAGTCAGAGCTTTGAAACCATCAAGGATGAAGACTGCGCAACTTCTTTGGGCAACCTTTACCGCTACTTGGCTGTACTCATGGGAAGAAAGTTTTTTCATGTATTTGGTCAGAATCTCTCTTGTTTCAATTTATATCTGTTACTTCTTGTCCTCCTTCTATGCAACTCTCTGAAGAGCCTGGCTGTGATGTTTTTTTGCTACTTCCTCATAGATACTGGGAAGCTGCTGTCAAGTGCCCTTAAAGCTGCTACTTCTCCAGGCTGAACAAGCCCTGTACTTTCAGCCTCTTCATACAGGGCAGGTTCTCCAACCGTCTTAGCAGCCCTCTGCTGAACTTGCTTCAGTTGATCAACATGTCTTGCATTGGAGTGTCTCAAACTGGACACGGTATCTAGATTGTTGAGTAGAGAGGGAAGATTAATACTGCTTCCCTTAATACTGTAGGTTGTCTTTGCTGCCAAGAGAGACTACTGGCTTGTGGGCAGCTTGTTGTCTGCCAAGATCTTCAGGTCTTGTTCAGCAGAGCTATGCCCCAGACAGTCCTATATCATTATTCCTTCCCACATGCAGGACTTTGCATTTTTCTGTGTTCAATTTGATAAGGTTCCTGTTGACTCATTCGCCCAGTCTGTATGGGAACCCCACACTGGAGCATGTTGACTAGTAGTCATGTACCCTACAGTTTGATGACACATGGCAAGCAGGCAATCCTTAACCTGCTCCAGATCATTAAGCCATTAAACAAGAGGTCTTACTATAAACATCTGTGGGGTACTTTACTTGCTTACTGACCTCCAAGTGGAGTGCAAACCATTACCCACTATGCTCTGAGCCTTCAATCATCAAAGATGATTTTTTTTTTCTTCACCTTTCTAGGTTTCCACTCAACCTGGGGTAATCTTTTTTCTTGCAATGGTTGTTTGTAGGTGTCTGGTGCAGACAAATTCTGCATTTACTCACACGCACAAAAACACTCAGTTGTTCAGTGTATTAAGTAGGTTCTATGTAGGTGAAATGCAATTAAATCATTAGTCTTACAGGAGCATAAAAGTGATGCACAGCCATATCATGCCAAGTTTTAAGTAGCACTTTAAAGTGTTCATATTTGAAAGATTAAAATAATAGCAGTTCTACATTGCATCCGTGTAGTGTACAGCATGAACTCATTTACAGTAATCACTACTAAGAGCCTGTCAATGTATATTTTATATCAGTCTAGATTCACTGTTCCACAGACCTGGAGAAGGAGTTTTGTTAGGTTCAGTTCTGAATGGGTTTCTTTAATTTATTTTTTTTCTTTAAAATAGACATTAGTTATGTCTATGATATAAAGTTGCTCGTCTTGATCACTTTATTCATGTTCAAAATGGTAACTTTCATAGCATGCAGCATGTAGTATATGCTTACAGAAAAGCCCAGTGTACATTTACACAGGACTGAAGCTAATATAAGATTGATGAGAAAAAGCTCATTGTCAGCATGTCATAGTATTACAAGCTGTATCAGATTCATGTGTCCAGCATTAGGTTTAGGAGAAGTGCATGAAAACCAATGTATGGTTGCCTGGTTTCTTCTTGAACTATCAAAAAGAAAGCCACACATGAGCAATTTTGAGAGATGAATGTATCCCCCCTGATAATATCAAACTCTTGAGTTCTTCTGACAGCCACTGATAATGCCAGCTGATTTGCAGGGTAACGCACTGCCCATTCCTTCAGACATTTGAAATTACTGTCCTTACCTGGTCATATTGAAATGATTTAGCATTATTTCAGGAAAATCCATTTCTAACGACATACAGATTTTTAGCAGTATGTGTTGCACTGGATAATTTTACAGATTTCAGACAGCAGCTAGAGCTTCTAGCCTCCTCCTGTAGAATTCATGAATTGTTCTATGTATACATTCATGTCAATATTACATATGTCTTTCATTCCACAGATAGCTAAACATGCCAAGCCTATCTATATATGCTATATGGATCTCTGTGTCAGAGAGTCAGTAATTCTGTTAGGACCCACATCTGGAGATGAGTACATGTTGAAATACTTTGTTGAGTTAGAACCAGAGGATACAAAATTTTGTGAGAGTAACTGTTTATTGAGATACAGCATCAATAAGATACTGAAGTAAGCCTAAGTAAAATGTCTTGATTTTATATTAAACTTGAATTTTCCATTAAAAAAAAAGTCTTCCTGTAATTGTGTTTTCACTGTTTCTGAAGGGGGAAAGAAATACCAGCTTTTCAAAGATGGTATGACTGAATGATGTATAGGTATAGATTGTCTAGGCAGCTTGTCTGTTCAGCTGTTTGTTGTGGAAAGTCTACATGATGCCATCTTTCTACAAGATAGTAATCTGAACTGCAGTTAGTCTGCTAGATTTTTGCTATAATTGTTAATATTATTCTGTCTTGAAATGATACGTGTGCAGTTAATCTGATTGACATTATACCACTTCTGCACATATACCTTTTGATTAAGAATAATGTGAATATATAAGAATCTTCACAAGCATAACCATGTATTTGATGAAAATGCTGGCTTTTTTCCATTGTTTTTTTTTATCATTTCTTTTCTGGTTTAGCAACACCAACAGAGAGGTTAATTTGAACATCCTACTTTGGAAGATTATCATGTATCAATTTAACTTATTCATTAAATTTAGACTGCAATTAATTTGATCATTCTTTGGCAGAATGTGTATTTTGATTAATTTAGTGCTCTGATGTTTTCCTATTTTTTCCGAAGTGGCAAATCTGTTCACTGATGAATACAAACCCAGTAGCTGCTGACTATATAGTGTCACTCACCATGTCCTATGTTGGAATCTCTTCTCCACTGTGAAAGAGAGTAGATGTGCTAAAGCAGTGACCTCTTTCCCAGCCATTTTCTCTCTCACCAGAGAGTGATGTTTGCATGTAACATTTCTGCCATCATCCCCTCAGTTTAGCAAGGATGTCTGATCAGCACAAGCTCCAAGTAGGTAGTGTTCCCAGTCCTCCTTTTTCTGGGTGAAAATGCTGAATGAAGCAGATACAAAATAAACTCTTTGATGGATATGAAGTACAGACGAGAACAGTAGCTATCAATTAAGAATGAGTTTGGGGGTCTGAAAGACTACTCAAAGAAGGTTAAGAAGAGCAAGTGGTAGAAAAACAGAGATAAAAACAGGTAAAAGATAGCAACTGCAATGATGAAGAGCAAAACGTGGTGTTTGTATTCCATACAGAAAAAGACAGAAACCTTAATTGTAGAAGTTATAGCTAAAGTCTAGTTACAGAAAGACAAAAATGGTACTTTAATGAGCTGCCTGATGCTGAGATTATTGCAGGTGACCAAACCTCCACCACATAGCCAACTGAGCAAATAATGAAGAAATTAAAGAGGCAGTGAAAGTGCTCAGGTACAACACTGCACCAAGTGTTGAAAACGTTTCTGCTGAATTATTAGAAGTAGCAAAGGATAAATTTTGTTTGAAGACTTCAAATTGGGGCATGAAGACATTTAAAGGTATGATTTGGAAGTCTAAAATAAATTTAAATTGATGAAAATCATGTTGTAACTGAAAAAAAAGGTCATGTAGATAACAACTGCAGCTCATTCCTTACTACAGCCCATAGGAGTCTCTCTTTGATACTAATCTATGAATTTACTTACTACTTGGCAGATATAGTAAGAAAATATCAGCAAGGCTATTAAAAAAACCCCCATGTCCACTAGGTATAAAGTCTTATTGTTATTTCATATTGCTATGGGGCTTGGAAAAAACATACACAAATAACCTCCACCAGCTTTTCAATAGTTTATGATGTTACCATTTTAAAGAAATGTACACAGATGAGAAGGTGAAGAAAATAAGGCACAATCCAAGCAACAGTGTGTGTTTTCCTCTCACTTTTATCTTTTGAGAACTTTTATTTTCAATTACCAAGGTAAAACAAGCCGAAGACATGCAAAGCTAATTAAAAAGAAAACAACAACAACAAAAATGTTGTTTCACATCTTTCTGAGGCCTCAGCAATTATGGTAAAGAAAATTGAACAATCTGGTGGAGTCAAATATTTCACATTTTCTAAGTGGACCAGAGAATGATCAATGTACTAAAATGTAAAAAAGAACCGTGGGAGGTTAGTAAAGAAGCAAGTCTATGAACATGAAACAAAGCATATTTGAGGCCAGAAGGGGCGGCAATAAGGTCAAAGAGACCAGGCTAAGTGTATTTTGGAAGCTCATTCTTTTGGGGCTTGATCTTATGCCAACCAAAGAGAAGAGGGAGCACTAGTAATTGAATGAGTCCTAAAATACTTAATATGAATTACAGCAAATACTGAAAGGTACTGCTGAAATAAAATGGAGCAAATTATGAGTACACTTTAGGACCTTTAGGGTTCGTGGGGCCTAGCAAATTTTTTTTAATTTCTGGTAATTCCTGTAACAACAAGCAAAATTTTTATTATGGATCATATATAATAACCGGGTTTTCACCAACAATTAATTAAATCCGTTATCTACATTATTACAGGATACACAGCAGGGAGGAATTTATAGAGGACTTTATAGCAGGTATGACTTATTGGGTCATTCCAAGAATCTAGGATCATATTTGCAAGCAGTATTCTGCTCAGATTTTCTTTTCTAGGCTGCTGTGCTCTTCTAGCCCCTTGAAAGCTGCCTGTTATTTCCTACCCATTTATTACAGTATCCTGTTCTTGGCAACATGCCTACTATTTAAGGTTACTTTCATTAATCAGCCATAAGTTAATTTCTTTGCAGGCAGAATCTCTGATCTCATTATGTTGTCTTTAAAGCTGAAGGCCTGAGGATGTTTTTTTTTTTTATTTACTTTGATATCACTGTAAAAAGATATTCTTAAGTTAAAGGACTGTGTCTCTGGGGACTCATTTGGTAGTCTTTGAAAAAGTGACAGTTTGGGCATAAAGCAATATTCACATTTTTATTTAAAAGTTGCAAAATTCAGTGACTGATGCAGCTGTGGAATGTGGATCATGTCCTTAGAATAACCTGTGTGCTCCACGATTGCTTTGCAATGGTATATAGAAGAATTAGTCTCACAGGCTGCCTAGTCTCGGGGCTAAACACACAATCAAGTCAATGATAACATGACAAAATCATTTATCCTGCCTTGTGACATGTAATTCTTTTTCTAGGGATTATGTGCATATTTTAGCTAATAGCTATGACTCTCCTTGTTTTACTCCTTTCTGATTTTATGGCAGCCAAGATGGTGAAAAAAAAAAAGTTTATATACTGATCCATGACTCCTGTGTAGTACGTTTGTGATTTGAGATGTTTCTTCTCAGAACAGGCTGATAAGGGGGTTTTTTCCTTTTTTTTTTTTTTTTCTTCAATCCAGATGGCCATTACCAGTACATGGGAACAAACTCGATATGTTGCATATACTATGAGTTTAATGCTTTTTCCGATGCACTTTATTTCCCTAATGCTATCTGAGGTATTTCAAATCGTATGCATCCCTGTCTTCTGTCTTTCAGAGTTAACTTCAACTTGAGCAATAAAATCTGGGTGCTTTTTAGAGCATTAAATGTGGCGAGTGGAAATTTGTCACGATGTCTTTCAGGACCACCAGGTGTATGTCAGAGAGTGGGAAAGTTGCTCCACAGGTATCTCAAATCTCTGTGAGCAAGCCTAGTACATGAAGAAGCCATTTGTATCCCACTGAGTCCCATCATGCTGAGAACATTGCTGAGATTTACACAAGTCCAATCTACGCAACTGATAAGATGGCTGCAGCAGGGTAGCAACTGTATGACCTGAATCAGTGTTCCTCATGCCTCAGAGGCTGTGGTGCTAGCAGAATTTTTGGGTTTTTATGTGTTTTGTTTTTAGCTGGGTCAAAGCTACTGTGAAGGGTGCATTCTATTAAATTAGGCAGCTGAAAAGCGGTTAGGTGGAAGAGCTCAGGAAAGAAGCCACGTTGCCTCTTGGGTATGAAGTGGAAATAGTGGGTCAAAGGTAATATATTAGCAAAGGTCCTGAATGTCTGTTTCCTTATCTTACTTAGGGTTGCCCCAATGCTTTTAGTAAGAATTGTTGTCAATGGTATTGATTAGATGTTCTGGTAATCTGGCAAGCTTCCTGATGTGTTAGATTTCCTTCTTTCACATGGCATTAAGTGTGGAAGAAATATGTGTAACTGCAGCAGTAACTCTCAGTGGACACCACCAAAGTATGACTGCTTGCCATCAGTTGTGCTGCGCATGCCAATTCCAGTTAGTCATTTATCAGTTGCTTTTAACACTTTCTAGAAATTTTCTGTACCCCTACTAATATACTTTGTACTTTTAGAGTTATAATTTATACTTTTATCAGGAGAGATTGTACAAACAGTTGTATTTTCATCAGACATTAAAAAAAAAAGTCTGAATTCAATTTCTGCTTTACTTACAACATGTATTCTTGAAACTGTTTATTCAAACTTAGAAGTGGGCAAAGAAAATATAGACTCCAGAATAGCAACTTTTGTACTTAAAGCAGTTTGCCAGAACAGGAGCAAATATAACATTTGAACTTAGAAGTTAAAACTTGAAATGCACCTTGGAAGAAAACCTAACATCACTTGATAGTTATTTGAAAGTTGTTTTATGAACAGAGTATTACTATGGAAAATATTATCAAGCTTTCAATCTACTTTAGCTTGGGCTTTGAAGCAGTTACAATGTGAGAGGAAGGGTGTAGTTTTCAAGACCTCTTCCTTTTTATTGCTGTACACACATCTACAGTAACAATTTCCAGATTTCCCATTGTCCATCACCAGAAGAGATGTTACTTCAGACAAGGTCAGATGTCATTGATAGCTTTGTTTAAAGGGTCTTCTGTGATGTCCCATCTAATCAACAGTTGCTTCTCCCTTGCTGCCATAGTGGAGAGGGATGGTAAGGCAGCCTGTGAGCCTTGTTGCAGCCCATGAGACAGCTCCCAGAATTCCTGTCAGTCAAAATAAAACCTATTACAGCAAGAAATGGGTTAATGATTGTATCTGTACTTCAGCAAATGCACAATAAAGAGGTAGATTAGTAGAGATGAAAAATTTATTGCAAAACTGCCACAGTATTATGAAAAACAAAATTATTTCATTGAGCAGTAGTTCTGTTACCATAATCCTAACGATAAACTACGTTACAATCATAATAGGAGAAAAACTAATTGCAGCAAGGACAGGACAAATCTTTTTTAATCCTCGTTGTCATCTCAGCTAAATCCGAACCTATTTGTATTAACCTTTGCTGACAGAGTCACATGATGGACATAATTTCTTGTAATTTACCAGCAGTAGATCTAACCTTTCTTCATCAAATATTCATAAAGGCATGATTCTCAATGATTTTCTGTCTCTTTTCATATTTACAGCTTGTTGTCTTCTTCCTTTTTACTATAATTTGAACACAATTGAAGTCAGATGGAATTAAAGTTAAATTGTTTTATTGGCTACAGTACCTGAAAGCAAAGAATAACTAATTGAAATTTCTTACAAGTAGAGATCATGCTGTACTCTGATGTGACTGCATTAAATAGTCCAAATGTCCTTGACTTTTGAGGGGGATCTCAAATTAAATGGCATCCATTCTTGCCACTTGTATAACTGTTTAAAGTGTGTGTGTGATCAAGCTGCTTAAAAACACAGATGGAACTGAAATTACACAGTTTTACTGGATCCTTGGACAATGTCTTTGAGTCATGAAAATAAATGCTGTGGGCTTGATTCCTTACTTTGGTGTAAATAAGAATAACCATTGAACTCAAGTCAATTATGCTAGTATAAAAGGTTGAAAATAAATCAGTGTGATTAAGGCAGTATAGAACTGGCTTGAGACTTGGACTGTGATTTTTTTTTTCCAATAAGTTTATCTGAAATATAATTATATAGTAGCTGCAGAATGACCACCCTTCCCAGTGGATTTTTTTTTCTAATGAGGAAATTATACTCTTTTCATGTAAATATTAGGCATAATGGCAAATAATAAGCAGAAATTAATATATTTAAAGTATTATAATGTGATATAGTCTCAGAAATAGTTTTGACTGGTATATCTGAATTTAAGATGACTAGGTAATTGTTGTAAACGTTCTCTGCATCATGCTATGAACAGAAACTGTGCCTGTGAGTAGCTCTAATAGACAATTTGGTACCCCCATGCTCGTGTTCTCAGAATAGATTGTGGGCAACCAGAAACAATAAACATTATTTAAAATAAGAAAATGCAGTGCTCTTGAAGTAAGCATAAAATGCCTATGCTTTTTTTTTTTTTTTTTTTTAATGCAGATCTTTTTTAGGTGAGCATAAAATGTAGTGCTTGCTTTGTCTTCATAACTTCGTTGTGCAATTGTGGGTTCACACCAGCCAGAAACTGAGCTGTTAGGGCCCTGCTTAAAGTTTTTCAGGTATGACTGTCATTCTTTTCGTGAGCAGTCCCTACTGTCTAATGCGATGAGCTGCTGAGAGCCGTCAACTCCCATATTCATCATTGAGAACAGAATGTTCAGCACCTTCTAGCATTAAATCTCTAGAGAATAGAGGGTTCTAGCAGCTCCTACATAGTGAGATACTGCTGCAAATTAATGAAGAAAACATCTGAAAGATATATTTGTCATAACTTTTATTGTTGTGGAAAAGTAGAGAGGGTTCTGTTGTTTGTGCAAGGCTCCTGTATAGCCATGATCAGATGAGGAGTACTGATGAAAAACACTTGTTTCTTTCCTCAAACCATTTGTCATCTATGTAGGAGAGGATGAAGCAGTATTAACTGTCAGAGCACTTTCTGAACTTTGAAGGAAGTGTTTTAAATTTGTTTCATGACAGAATTACATTTCTGGAACTTTTGCAGGTATGCCAAGCACACCTGTAATTTATGTTCCATCTGCTTTTCAGTTTGTTTTTTTCTTTGCCTGTCACATCCTTTGTAGGCTTGGATTCCAATCTGAAAGTTCATGGCCAAATTGGATCATTGAATGGTAAGAAGGAAACGGTCAGTAGTAGGTTGATTGGAAGGAGCCTTGTCCAGTCAATTAGGCATCATACTAAGATCAGCAAAGTTAATGTTGTTTGTGGACTAGTTCAAGCACTGATTTCCCATGCATCAAGAGCACATTGTTGTGACACCACAAAGAAAGTGTGAGCCATCATGAGTAGAACATAGTTATGCACTAGAAGCAGGTGAGTTTACAGGTAAATTCTATGTATTAAAGCATGTGCTTTTATCATGTGTTTTATGGTGTGTTTAAAGTTAGGTGTGGAGATTTTAAAGAATTTCTCAACTGAAACCAAATGAAATGCTATTGAGAAAAATGCAAGAAAGCTGTCTTGAAGTAGAACAGGTTATTAAAAGGACATAGAGAATTAAAGAAATCTGTTACTTAATTTCAACTTTGCAGAGAATTAGAGCAAATTGTATGACTTCAGTTGTTCTAGAATTAGTCAAAGAAAAGCACTTTCTGTATCCATACTAATAATGAAATTAAGTAACAAATTAAATATACATATTTGAAGATTCATATTGTAATTACTAATTTGCAAAAATAAAATTTTAAAAATTACCAAAATGAAAAACTGACTAAATTCTCCACTGTTTTAGAATAATGGAGAATTAAGTGCAATTGTTTGTATATAATTGGAACTTTAAAATAATTGTATGGGACTTTAAATAAGACAATTTTATAGTAATTTGTAAAAGTGCTTTTCCTGTCAGGTGACAGCTTTAAGCATTGCAGAGAAAATGTTTATAAACTCCAGAAGTAGTACAAATGGCATTTTCAGGTCTCTCCTAATACTGGTTCTTATTGTCTGAACTCACAGCTCTTCAAAGAACTTATGGCAGATACAGAAGGGACCTAGTCCTGTTCATTTGCCAGTACACAGGATGTAATAAAGAGAATCTGAAACCAAATATTTGTGTGGAAGAAATGGTTGCAACCTAAAGATTATTTTTTTTTCCCTATTTTTCCATATCATTTATTTTATGTGGTTCTCCCAGTCTGCAGGTTTAGTATAGCCCGTTGTTGCAGTGAAAGGTTCTCCACCATTCTAATGTAGCCAGTTTTTCAAACAAACAGATATAGAAGGAAACTGCACTGGGTTCTCACACATTTTGCATTATATATATAATCTGTTTATTGTCGTGAGCTGCTTATGTTGGTCAAACTGCTTGCTCTTATGGGAATACGATGGAGGATTGTGTACAGGGAAAACACACAAAGTTCATCATTTATGTGCATATTGAAAGCATGAATTTAGTCTATTTGTATTCTAAAGAGGGTGCTTACAAGTTTCTAGCTTGTGGCTAAAGCTTACTTCCAAGAAAACGTACTTTGTGGTGATGTGTTCCTGTCACCTGATTTATGGCAGTCAAAAGGAAGAAGACAATTAAAAGTTACCGTGTCAAAGTTACACTCTTCTTTAGCAGACATACGTCTTGACATAAACTTTGAGTTTAGACTGTCTCTGTATTTAGATATTTGATTATCAACATGATTATAATGCTTATGATAATTACAATAGACAGCAGTGAACACTGTACACTAATTGAAACTAATTACTTCAGATGAATCTCAGACTCTTTAGCTTGTTTATATGCATCTAAAAAGCCTGAACAGCAGGTTGGCAGTCTGCTGAAAACCTTGACTTTCCATCAGTCCCTTGGCAAGGGCGGGAGGTTATTGGGACTAATCAAGTTGCTCTTGTGGGTAGCCAGTGGGGCCTTACGGTTTCCCAAGTGACCTTGGTCCTGTAATGCACTGTAAAGGACTGACTTTCTCCATTAATAGTTTGTTTGTGAGAGCTAGAAAGGTGACTTGTAATACAGCTGCTTTTTCCTGATTCTTCCATAATGACATTTTGAACAAGCAGATGATGTCCTTTGATTCAGCGTGACCTTGTATGTTTTGGTGATTCTAGGATACTTTAAGAGAAGCAATTAAATTAAATTATAAATGTGCAGTTTACTTATATTTTTATATCTTGAATATTTTTCATAAATTACATTACAGATTATAGCGTTAATTAAATATATATGTGTGTACATACCTTTTGCCCAATTCTCTTTTCAGTTAAACCTAGGTATATTAAAAAATTAGACTTATACCTGCCTTTAACAAATGCAAGGGAATGGAAAACATGGATGTTGCTAAAGGTTTTTATTGCCTGCGTCAGGGCTTTTGTCTTCATAGTAGTATTGGGTTCAAAGGCTAAGCTGATACTTTTGGGACTTTAACAATAGAAATCTTCTGTCTTCTTTCATTCTCCTGAAGTACCCAATCCAATTAGAAAGTATAATCGTATAGCAAGGATGTATTACAACGAAATTTTTAATCTTACTGAATAAATAATGGTTGTGTAAAAGATGGAGCAACATTGTATTCAGGATTTTTATGTCAGCTGTTTTGAATTCTGTCAAAAGTTGCTTAAATTTATCCTTTTGTCCCTGTGCTAGTTGTGTAACTGCATGGTTTCCAGGCAGGAGTCTTTTGTTGATTTGGAGATGTCAGAAATGAAGAATATTCTGTTCTTTTAATAGTTTGTCCCAGTGTGTGATTGACTTCATTGTAAAAACCAGGCATATTAGAATTTCTCTGGGGTTCTTTTTCAGATTCCAGCTTTCTGTGCTAGACAAGAGAGCTCTTTCATACAAGATATTTTCCTTCAATCTATCAGTTTTAAATCTGATAAGTGAAGCAAATTGAGCTAATCATTATCGCGTATTTCCCACCTGTCTTTACAGTCCCTTTTCTCTGTTTTCTTCAATGTACTTCTAAAAAGCTGGAAACAAGGTTATTCCATGTTACTCTGATATTTTTCTACCTAGTAAATACAGAAGGATTAGGTACTATACTGGGAATTCGTTTTGAGCTGTCTGGGATAATATCAACATTGTTTTCAGATGTAGTGCTTTTGAGCACAAAGTCATCAGTTTTCCAGTCGTCCTTCTCCTTATCATTGCATATAGTTCTATAACACATTTGATCCTGATTAAGTGACTTGGCAGGGATAAGTCCTGTCTGCTTGTATTTTAACAAGATCAGTCTCTGTACTGTCTGCAAAAATTGTCAAGTAGCTGATCATTGCCATTTACTTCCATGAAAATGTGACTAATGCTGGTCACTGTATTGGTCTCTGGAGGAATACCTTACGAGAGTCACCATTCGGTAGTGATTCCCCAGTGATGTTTATCATCATGTTACTTGATAGCCATGGCTTACTTGTGGTGTATGTTCTGTTGACATTCAGTGCTACTTGCAAAAAAAAATCATTCACTAGCTAGCATAAATCAATTCATCCTATTCCTTCATAGTTTATTCTAGTAACTGAACTTGTCATCTTGAAGGGTTTGTCCAACAAGATGTGTTTTCCAGAAAAAAGCATACTGATTGGCGTGCTTTATATATTCATATTATCTGTGAAATGAACCCTGTACCAGCTTTTCTGTTGCCCAGTGATAGGCTACAGGGCCTGTAGATACCTGAATCACTCCAATTCTTTTGTCATGTTGGTAACACTCTAACAGTCTTTATAATTTACAGAATTCAAACCAACATTATTGAGCCACAGAGTTCTTCAGTCTGTTCTAAGTCAGTGACACATCATAGTGACTAACATTTCTAAGAGGGCTGGTTATATGCTAAAATGGATACTCTTTTTTTTAGTGTGTGTTCTGGAGCAAGTTGAGAAAAAAGAAATCGGTCTGAACACTGCTAAAAGCTTTCTGGCACAGCCCTAGCTGACTTCTACCAAGAGGGTTTTTTACATTAGTAGAAAGTAATTTCATTCCTAAAATCCAGAGGTGCAGAGAATAACACCCTTCGTTGTTTCTGTGTAAAAAATACAAAAGGCAGACTGGCAAATAAGACTTTTTTTAAGCCCCAAAGTTTTCATAATACAATGGTGTTCCCTTGAAGGTATTATAAACCTTCTAATTAGAAAGGTCACAAATTTCTCTGGAAGATTGGTATGTGGTTTAAATTGTAAGACCAGTGTAAATGGATGGTATTTTTATAATATTTTGTAAGGAGGGAAGAAAAAAAAAAAAGAGGGGAAGAAATGCATGGAGCAGTCCTTAAGGACTTGAAAAGAACCTGCAGTTACAGTGCGATTTCACTAGTGTTTCAGTCTGGTGACAGACAAGCCACCATTAAGTAAACTGATCCCAGTAAAGTCATTAAGGCTTGGAAAAGGGAGGTCAAATTGATATCTGTTAACAGAAAGTAGCTAACCTGGGCCTGTCACTGGGCAGACAGTGTTGTTCTACGTGCTCAATAGTGGTGAAATGCTAGAAGACCTACAGAGAAAGTGGAAAGGACAAATGCTGTAGGAGAAGGTCTAAGAAAATGGGCTTTTCATCTTGCTGAGGAATGTCATTAACTTCCCTGGATGCTCTTACTGGCACTTCAATAAACAGGAGAGCATGTGAAATTTCCCTGTAGAACTGCACGTATCTGAGAATACAAGCTACAAATTAGTAACTCCTCAGGAGTACTTAAGAAAGGGAAAAGGAAGAAAGGACACCTGCTTGCACCAAAAAGAGGAGGATTATGTAGCTATTGCCTAAACCCTTAAAGTTTACATTAATTCCTTGGCATTAAGACAGAGTGGAGCAATAGCATTTCTGCAAAGAAAAAGGTGAACACATACTTTGCATTTTAGATTAATACAATCACAATATTATTTGAAAAAGCAAACTAAGTAGGAGGCATATTAGGTCTGTTGCATGCACAGAGAAGTAGTGTTTCTTGTAATGCAGGAGGAGAAGAAATTTGCTCAGCAGTTTGTTGAAAGGAATGACTAACGTAGCTCAGCTGGCAAGCAGTAAGCTAGGAAAAATGGAATCTGAAATGCAACGTTCACAGACAAAATAAAACATATGGAAGGCCAAGACCATCCACTTTTCATAAAGTTTAAATGACTGTTCTTTAGCAGGCACAGAACGAAGGAAGACAAAACAGTAGGTCTCTTGTGAGAGTAATGAAATGGATACTTTCCATTATGTATAGCCTGATTTTCCATGAATATGCACAAAGTACAGAGGGCACCCAACAAAAGAAGATTTTTGTTTCCTCAGGCTCAAGATATTACACCATTATCCACAAAATTTGAATCTGCCAGTGTGGCTACTGTGTAGGGTACCTGGCAGAAATCCCTGGGAAGCGCTGCTGGTACAGTATGGTAGTCCTGCATTACCTTGGATAACACATGGAAGATTTGTGCCTGCTGCATAATGAATTAGAACGGCTCAGGGCAGTACAGGGACTAGAGAGTAGACTCAAGGATAGGGACTAGCATAAGGATGAGATGGCTACCTCAAGCTCTTAAGAAAAGTTTCAGTTAATCATGTATATGTGTACGCCAATGCATTAAGCAGTGATGTAGGGATCACCCCTGGGGACCCTACTCGGTGTAGCTTTTAAACTAGACCTGAACTTGAAATATATTTGAAATTTCCACTGAGCTAAATGAAATTTAAATATGTGACTATGCATTTTGCTCAAACCTGGTAGAAGACTGAATGAGGTCCTTAATTAACTAATGCAAGAGGTCTTTGGAATTCTGATGTGATGTTTTAAGAGGAATTATATGACAGAATAACATGAGAGTAGCATTGCAGACCAGTCAGCACAACAGATGTCAGCTTCTCTCATTAACAACCCAGGGTTTGTAGACATTTTATAATAATTAGTCAAGAGAAACAGAAATGTTTGAGAACTAATTTGAATTGTGCCTTGCAAATACTAGCAAAAGAACCCATTTGAACAGCTCTTGAGGCATTGGCACCATGTACTTTATTATCATTAGAGTGTTCCCTATGGCAATAACTTCATCCAAGAAGAATTTCAAGAGTAGTTGCATTATCTATTGAAAAGCAATTTTTTACATCCTATTGAGGGAAGATAGTTTTACGAATAACTCTGGAATTTATTCCGAAGGCCATTTCAGTCGTCCGTAGATCTTACGATATTATGTTACCTTCTTTCGTTTCAAATTCACAGCATCAGAAAGAAAAAAGAATGACATAAATTGGATGTTAGAAGAGTTCCGAAGATAGACATCAGAAGAATTCAAGAGTAAGAAGAGAATTCGGCATTATTTGTTATTTTCCATCCTAAAGTAAAAAGAGAACAAAGCATCAAAAGCATCAGTAGTGAGAGAGAGCTCAAAGCTGGAACTATATATCACGGCAAATAAAACAAATGAGTTGGCACCACCGAAAGGTCTAGGCTGTGGTTTAAAGTCATTGATATTGCAGTCAGAAAGATTCTTTGCACTGCAGAAAACACTATGTGGAGATATATGCATTTGTTGCAATAGGCATTTTAAGTGTTAGCTACTAGTAGCATTTTGGTTTTCAATAGGGTCAATAAGTCTACATTGTGCCAAGTGAATTCAAGTCCACTGATAGAACATTACAGATCAGGATCTTGCATTTTCTTTAAGCACTCAAGGAAATAATGCCTGTGAAGGTGTAGCAGGATCGGAAGCATGTAGTTTACATGTGTTTGAATTGACTGAATGCAATCATATTCCATAAATATAAGTGTATTCCTGTCTAATAACTTTAAATCATCATTTAGTCTGCACTGGAATTTTAGTTGCTATTAAAAATATTGCAGAATTATATTAATTGCAAAAGTTTAAGGTATGGCAATACTGAACTTTCACCCAGAATTTCTTCTCTTAATGAAGTTGAAAATAAGAAATGTGTTTATTCACATTGTATTTGGACAATGATAATTATTTGCAAGCTAAAGTAGAAAATTATATTTAACATCTTTGTAATGTTTTCAGTTATTTGAAATGCAAAGGGCAAATAGAAAAATCCTGAGGTCTTGTTTGGTCATCAGAAAGATTTACTCCACTTACATAAGTAAGGGAGAAGCATATTGAGTATATTGTTGCCATATGATTTTTAGTTGTGCCTGGATGTGCTGTAGCATTTCCTGGGACATCAAGTCTATTTCTTTGCTAGCACTGGAATTTTTTTGGTGATATATTTTTATAGTGATTTAGCTATAAAATATTACTGAATAAAGCAGTAGCCATGGAGAAATTCTGCAATGATTGAAATGTGATTAGTTACACAAAGCTTTTTATTTTTTAGTTTTTTTATTTCTAAACTTTATTTTCCGCTTTTTGAGGCTCTCTGCCTCTCTCATACCTGTTTTCTCATTTCCCTATTATGTGTTTCCTCCTGCTTCTGTTTGACCTCATGTTGACCTAAAGGAAACTGTGTTTTAGTCCATAGGATTGCATTGCTCTTATAGTATTAGTTTCAATATATGTTATAAACATTCTGGTTGCAGGCTACATCTGAGGTACACGACAATGTAGTTCTGCAGCACAATAAACCTTTTTTTGTTGCTGCTCCCTAAGCCACACAGGAGTTAAAGGCCATATCTCTTGATAGAAAATGTGGTGTGAGCTCCTCTTATATATGTGTGAGTATGTATGCATCTGTGTATACAGAGAGAGATGAATATAGGTACACATACATATTCATATCACAAGTTACAGTGATAAGTGTAATTTCAGTCTTCAAATGGAGAGTTAAACTTATGGTTGTTTGGCTTTCCTATATGACACCTGCTGTCAGTCTATCCTAGTTTCCTTTTCCCTAACAAAGCACTCGGAGTCACCGAAATGGACCAAAGCTTGTGAGAGCTGCAGTTTAGTAAGAGTCTAAGAGATGCTAGACAACATGGTTCCTGCAGCAGGATCTCTTCCTAATAAACTTAGATCAACAAAGGGCTATTCTGCTTTAAATCATACATGGAGTCCTTCTTGCCCAATAGTCATAGAATCATAGAATTGTAGAATCATAGAATTGTCAGGGTTGGAAGGGACCTTAAAGATCATCTAGTTCCAAGCCCCCTGCCAATGGCAGGGACACCTCCCA